>RBNI01006826.1:0-10937 GCA_003990745.1 Jimgerdemannia flammicorona | reverse complement strand
CTCATCCCCCTCCCTCCTGTTCATTTCTTAGGTAATAGCATCGGCAACAAGAGGGCACACACCCTACCCATTCAACATCCTGCTCACCATTCTTGCTGTCATCTCCATCAACAATAGCAATCCCTACACCTATAGCACCATGCTTATCATGGTCATCCTGTCCTCTGCCCTGCAATTCTTCCAGAAGCTGAAGTCCACCAAGGCATTCACCTCCCTTCATGAACTCATCAAGACCCACACTACAGTCATCTACAGGAATGATGGTACTTCTGCTATAACAACAGACTCTGTGTAAGCACATAACCTCCAAGCCACAGAAATCACACATCACCCTCTGAACAAGCCACTGAAATCACACACGATCTCCGAACAAATCTGGAAATCACCTGCAAGATCACGAAGCTGAGTCAAACAGAAGTCACAGTGCACAAAGCTGAGTCAATATGAAGTCACGGAACACAAGGTTCACACAAACAGAATCTTACCAATCAAGAATAGATACATATATACCGAGCCCCGAGATGTGTCAAATAAGAACCAAAACAAACAACAACCATAACTTCAAAACACACAAACATGACCACCGAGATCTACAACTACATCTGCGCTGATATTTGGAATACCATTGTCAACCAAGCCACACCCCCTCTGCCCCTCATGAATATCTATAGCCTAGTACCACTCTACTTTGTAGAAGCCTGATAGAATGCCCTGAACATGCTTAATGAGGCCCACCAAATTGAACAAATCTCAAGCTACTACCAGATCGGCTGCCTCCTGGAAGACATGGTTGAATACCACTATGACACAGACATTACCCAGATGTCTCAACACTAGAAGCTCATCGCCCGCAAACACTGAGAACTCTTCTATGAGTACAGCACCTTTATTCCCCGTCTCTGAGTTACTACCAACGAAATAGTTGCTACCCTATCCTATGGCCAAATCGATGACATGATACAAGAACTCAACCACAAGTATCGAATATGTTCAGACTACTGACAGAACCTTCCCGCACTCTGATAACTATATTCTGCAAATGCCCCAAGTCAGATATGCTATGAAGGACGTCTATAATATAATCCGATTTGATGAAGATGAAGCAGAAGACAACGATCCCTCTGATGCTGACATGACCTCAAGCCAAGGATCTCTACCAACCCTGATCATACTGCCAACCTTGCCAATGAACTTACAACAGTTTATAACCACATATGAGACTTATTGGGACAATGACTACTGGTATGAATACCAACCTGCATTCACCCCCAATTACTTCAACTACAATGAAGAGACCAGAGAACACAACCTATACCTTCAGACAACCCTCGAAGTCAAACCAACTACTCCACTACCCGAGTACGAGCAACATGAACCACAGCTGCCAGCTTACTACAACCCCACGACTCATAGTACTGTAACCTATAGAAGGTATGTAGACAGTGAATCTGATAAAAGCGAAAACGATGTACCACTTCTTCACCCACCAACACCTTATCCAGCATATGAGACAGATGATGCTATCCTGTGGGACAGAGATGAAGTTCCAATGTATTACTATCTCAGTGAACAAGGAGAAGTAATTCGTGAACCACTTTTCCTAGATGACTACTTCATTAGAGATGAAGCAATTGATAGTGATATCATCAAAGACTATCCAGATAGCCCCTCACTAGTATAAATACCCCCTCCCCTAGACCTCAGAATCTCAGACCTGAACAATTCGAATACAACTCCTGAGCCCTTCCCCACAATACCCCTTCACACAACTACTCCTAGTATAGCAATATCATGAATAGCAAATAAACCTATTTGATAACCCACAAACCACTCTTAAGTAAATCCACCCCCCGTTAGGTCCTACTCCTAACTCCGTCACGAAATTTCCTAATTGGGTATTGTCTGCAGCGATACGCCAATTCAACTAAGCTGGTCTTAGTTTCTCGAACTTCCTGAAATACGGAAAATCCTAAACATCTAAAACTAGTCCAAAGAAAGGACTTTGGTTGAGATGTCAATCTGATCTTGAAATCAATAAGCGTAGAGGACATACTCCATATGAAATTGATCTTGACCATAAGAAAATGGTCTTCCAGAATATCCAGAACTTCTAGAAAATCTTTCCAGAACTATGTAACAGTTACCCTAAAAAGCAACCCTCTTACAACTTGATAGCAGCAGTTTACAATCCAATTCTGCTTCAAGATGCTTCCTCACCCTGCTACAAACCCTTCTGCGAATTCCTACAAGTTGATATAAAGCCCAACCTCTGAACTAGAATTTATTCTGAACTATCTGACAATCTGGAGAAAATTGAACCTGATGTACAAGGATAATTTGACCTCTATACCTGCAACAAGTGGGACAAACTTCATTCAAAGAAAGAAGTACTCCGATTAAACCAGCAAATAGGCGAAACCCTATTCACTGAACTCCTTGCCCTACACCCAGCAAGTCAAGACAAAGAAGGTCTTATAGAAGCCTTCTTTACTCTTCTCAACAAGAGTTTTATCAGCTCCACAAACCCGAGTGACCTAGGACAACCAGCAGCAGTCTTTCTAGCCTTAGTTCCTCATGAAGCCTAAGCCTCTGTAACCAAGTAGCTCAACTCTACTGACTTTCACCGTACCAGGACCAAGACCGCATTATACTACCGATTCCAAAACAGCAAGGCCTGCCATATTCTTAAGGAAGAAGCAAGAGAAACTCTTCATCAACTACCCAATCCTAAACCTGAAGCAGGCCCTGCTACAGCCCTATCTGAATCTGAAACCAATACCGAACCAGAACTTGACTTTGAATTAAGTCCATCTGAAATCAGATATACAACTGATTCTATCTACTTTGACGTCGAGCAAACCCAAGTACACAGGGACCAAACTGAAGAGGAGGAGGAGTATCTCAGTGAATTCGATTCCGGATATACCACCAAAGGAGACATACCTCCATCAGGACAGAATATACCCACACAGCAACAGACAGCTATCTATCAAGCCCTTACTCCAGATCCACAACTATTACTCCAGCAACTTACACAGACCCAAAGAACCCCATCGCACTCTGCACCAGTATCTCAAGTAGTACCAGTAACACCACTACCAGCAGTCCAACCACCTCCAGTAAACAATATAGCAAACCAACAGATTCTAGACCTCACAGCCCAGGTAGCCATAATGGCAGCAACCATTACTGCCTTAGCTGAACAGACCTGACCTACAAAAATCTGAGTCTACCTACCTTCAATGGTACTGCACAAGAAGTCCAAAGCTTCATTAGTATAGTTGACACCAACTTCGAAGCCAATCAATGGACCAACGAATGAGTCACTGACTGCGTTCTGACAAACAATCAAGACCACACTCTGGAACAACTCTTTGCTACCACTACAGCCTATGTCTGCTGAGTTGTTACATTCTTCCAAGGACCTGCCGAAGAATGGTGGCGAACCCTTCCTGAAAAACCCCTCACATGGGACACCTGACCTACAGTAGTTGCTCAGAATGCAGCAAATAATGCCCCAGGATATGGAGCCCATCCTGCAGCCCCTGGACTTAAACAACTCATGATTGCTCAATATCACAGTGAAACCATGATTGCTGAATCCTGAGTAAAACTCCGCAATCTCAAATTTGATATACATGGTAAGGAGGAATTTGAAACCTTCTGTATGAAACTCGAGTCACTCCTGAACACTGTTGGCCTAGGATATATTGCCAATGACAAAGCATGAAATGGTACAAGAGCAGATCATTTATTTGATGCTCTGCCTGAATAGCTTACTAGAAAAATCCGAGAACAAGGATGCTCAGTTGGTTGTGATCACCAACAATGGTGCCTGGCAAGAATCAAGATAATGGTCAAGTGAATCTTAACAGCTAGACCAATTCTGCCCTGAAGACAATTCAACAACAAGGAAAAAACTTGGACCAAGAAAGAAGAACCCAAGTACGAAGCATCCCAAGCTCCCTCAACATCTACTTCGTGGACACTCAGAAATCATGAACCCATCCAGCCGAGCACCTTCAAGAAACTCACTGAAGGTGAAAGGAATGAACTTAGAAGAAGCAGAGCATGCTTCTATTGCCAAAAGACAGGACACATGGCCAGCGCCTGCCCTAACTGAAAACTCCGAACAGCAACATGAGCAACTGTTACCACTCTGTACCACCTCAACAACCTGACCACTAGAACTCTAGACTTTGTCAAGTTAAGACAAACTGCCAAAGCCCCAACCAAAGGAAGTCAAAAAGCAGCTGGATATGACCTGTATGTAGCCAAAGAAGCTACAGTCTCTAACCGAGAAGTCAAGCAAGTCTACACAGGAATCAGTATCCAAATTCCTGAAGGACATATTGGAAGAATATGCTGTTGCAGCAGCCTAGCATTAAAAGGACTCTCAGTAGAAGGAGGAGTCATTGATGAAGATTATATAGGCGAAATTATTGTCCTCATCCAAAACCACAGTTGGACACCCTTCAAGATTCCCATTGGATTCTATATTGCTCAGATCCTATTTGAAAAAATCGAGTCAACCCTGATAGTCAAGGAAGTCCCTGAACTACTGCCTACTATCCGAGGATCCAAAGGATTCGGTTCATCAAACAAGGCCCCAGTCCAATCTACCATGAACAAAGAAGAACAATTCTATAAGAAAATCGAAAATGGATATGTATATACCAAGTGGCCGATGCCCCCATGGTATTCAAATGTACTCTTCCTGAATGATTGATGATTACTTCTCTTGTGTCAATGAACTGGCTCAAAGAAGAACCAACAGAAGGAAAGCTCCTACAACTGAAATTACCACCATTGGATCAGACAAACTGCTTACACTTAAAGCTTTTGTCAATCGAGCACCTGTCAAGATCATGATAGACAGTGGTGCCTCGGGCAACTTCATCAATGAAGAAACAGCCAACAGACTCAAGGTCTTCACCTCTCCAGTATAACAAACTCAAGCAGTTACCACAGCTGATGGAATCTTACATGTTATTAGCAAGGAAGTCCGCAATCTACCCTTCCGAATTGGTGACTATCAAGTACATGTTACCCTCCAGATCGTACTACTCCCTGACAATGAAATCATCCTTGGAACTCCATAGTTGAAACAAGAAAACCCTATGATCGATTGGGTAAACTATTCTCTGACCATAAAGAAAGGATGCCACAACTTCAAACTACAAGGCGAAAAAGACCCACTCAACTCTAGTGACCCTGGACCAAAGATTACCCACATCAACAAGCTACAACTCAAGAAATTGGCCAAGAAATGCCCTCTCTTTGCTATCTCCATCCATCCATCCAAAGGAGAACCTGGGAACTCTGAAGAAGACTTTTCCAAAATTGATAGCCATGTCAGACCACTACTTCAGAAATTCTGAGACATATTTCCAAAGAAGCTTCCGAAAGGCCTACCTCCCAAACGAGCAGTGGACCATGCCATCAAGACTATTCCAGATGCCAAGCCAGCCTTCAAGTCAATCTACCACATATCTCCGAGAGAAATCGATGTACTCAAGAAAGAAATTGATGAACTCTTGGAACAAGGATTCATCAGACCCAGTGTATCACCTTATGGTACACCAGTCCTCTTTGTTATTAAGAAAGGAGGAGACCTGAGAATGTGCATTGATTACCATGACCTCAACAAACAAACCATCAAGAACTATTGCCCACTACCCAGAATCGACAAAATATTCGATAGGCTTACCAACCCACAATTCATGAGCTCTTTTGACCTGCGAAATGGTTACTGGCAAATTACCATGAAAGAAGAAGACATTTACAAGATAGCTTTCCGAACTTGCTATGGATACTTTGAATTCCTGGTTATGCCCTTTGGCTTAACTAATGCTCCTGCAACCTTCCAGATACTGATAAATACCATTCTGCACCCATACCTCGACAAATTTGTTGTTGTCTACATTGACGACATCCTAGTCTTCAGCAAAACCCTGAAGGAACATCTTGAACACCTTGAACTAGTACTACTGAAACTCCAAGAAAACAGACTCTTCGCAAAACTCAGCAAGTGCAAATTTCTTCTGAAAGAAATTCAGTTCCTTGAACACATTATCACGCCAAATGGAATCAAAGTGGACCCCAGCAAAATCTCCACAATCAAGGATTGGCCCAGACCCAAGAAGCTGAAAGACCTCTAGTCATTCCTGGGATTAGCAAACTATTACAGACGATTTGTTACCAACTTCACCAAAATTGCCACTGCCCTGACCCAAATGACCAAGTACAGCAAAAAAGAAGAACAACCCTGGACCATGAAATAAGAAAAGGACTTTAACAATCTTGCAAATTGGGGACCCAAACAAGACATAGCCTTCCAAGCATTGAAAGATGCCTTGATAACCACCCAAGTACTTCAAGCGGTAAATCCTACCCTACCATATGAAGTTACTACTGATACCTCTGACCTAGCCCTTGGAGCAGTACTTATGCAAGAAGGACACCCTGTGGCCTATTACTCCTGCAAGTTCAATGACGCCAAAATCAACTATGCAACTCATGAGAAGGAAATGTTAGCTATCGTAGACACTCTGATCAAATGGTGACCATACCTAGAAGGAGCATACTTCACTATGTTGACTGACCACAAGTTATTAGTCAACATCAAGACCCAGGCTACCCTTTCTCGAAAGTAAGCCAGATGGATGAAAGTCCTCACCAACTTTGACTATAAAATCCAGTACCACTCTGGCAAGGAAAATATTGTTGCCAATGCAATCTCAAGACTACCTATTGAAGAAGTTATCCAAACTCTTACCCTGGTTACAAACTCCATCATGGAACAAATCATCATAGCATATGCTGATGATAAGGAAGCTCAAGCACTCTGAGAAATCCTGAACAGTGATGATGCTAACAAGTATCCCCGATACAATCAATACCAACTCAAGGACAATGCTATCTACTACAAAGACAGATTGTATGTTCCAAACAACCGAGACCTCCAAAGGACTATCCTATTCGAATGTCATGATGCCCCTACAGCTGGATACTTAGGATTCGATAAATACTATGAAGTTATCTCCCGAAACTTCTATTGGCCCCAGATGGCAGATCAGCTAAAGACCTACATCACTTTCTGTGATGCCTGCCAATGGAACAAGTCCTCAACACTAGCAAAACCTGGCCTACTCTACCCCATCCCAGTACTATCCACTAATTGGGAACAAATCTCTATAGACTTCATTGTACAACTACCCCGAACCAAGAACGGGAAAGATGCAATTATTGTCTTTGTAGACTATCTTAGCAAACAAGCTCACTTTGTACCAACCACCACTACTGCAACAGCACCAGACATAGCCACACTCTTGTTTGACAATATCTTCCACTATCATGGTCTTCCTAAGATCATTGTTAGTGACCGAGATCCGAAATTCACCAGCCATTTTTGGAAAGCCCTCTATGCACACCTTGGAACGAAACTTGTACTATCTATAGCCTTTCACCCTGAAACTGATGGCCAAACTGAAAGAATGAACCGAACTCTGGAACAAATGCTAAGAAACTATATTTCCTACAGATAAGATAATTGACATGAACACCTCACCACAGTCGAGTTTGCCTATAACAACAGCAAGCAAGCCTCTCTTGGAATGACCCCATTCTTCGCCAACACTGGACAAAACCCAAACACTCCTATCACACTTATCCAAATCACTGAAGAACCCTCTACAGTTGAAGCTGTTGAAGAATTCTTACTTCGAATGCATAATCTAAGCCAGATTGCAATTGAGAATTTATCATGAGCTCAAGAACAACAGTTACAGTATGTTAACCAACATTGCCAAGAAGAAATCTTTGATATTGGAGAAAAAGTTCTATTAGACATCCGAGGGTACCGAGTTGACAACCTCAAGCACAGACCATCTACAAAGCTGAACAGCAAGTTCATTGGACCATTTGAAGTCATTTCACAAGTCTCTCTGACCTCCTACAAATTGGCGCTACCAGATACCATTAAGATTCACCCAGTCTTCAATGTCCAACATCTCAAGCAATATAATAACAATGATGATAAACTATTCCCGAACCATACTACAAAACCACCTACACCTATCATTATTAATGACCAGGAAGAATACGAAGTTGAACAAATCCTCAACAGATGTGGCCACAAGAACCACTCTGAGTATCTCATTAAATAGAAAGGTTATTCGATCCATGATGCAACATGGGAACCCAAGACCAATCTCCAGAATGCTACCGATTTAGTTCAGGAATACGATTCCTTGAATAACTAAAATCCAAATACTCCTGCACCTATCAGTTTATACTATATATTATACCCTCCTAAATATTATAATTATCACGAACCTAATCAAGAACTCAGTAAGAACAAAAGAATACTGACTCTCTGGAAAAATAGCAAAACTGAAAGCCAGCCTATTCTCCCCATACCACTGGTGGGAAATGAGGTATAGACATTTAAGAAGATTCCTTAGAGGAAATTCTCCAGTAGTGAATAACATCAGAATCACTTCCAGCACATGGTATTGAACACATGACCCTTTAATGTGTGAATCCAATGTGTTAGGCAACTGTACTATGAGCATGCCACTTTCTAAAAAAATGAACTTTACCAGACTTTTGGTCTCCCAAATGGTGTAACAACACTAGAATAAAATTAGAAGGCCCTAATGAGGATATCGAAAGCTAAGAAGGGGAGAGTTGTAAGCATACAACCTCCAAGCCACAGAAATCACATGTCACCCTCTGAACAAGCCACCAAAATCATACATGATCTCTGAACAAATCTGGAAATCACCTGCAAGATCATGAAGCTGAGTCAAACAGAAGTCACAGCACACAAAGCTGAGTCAATACGAAGTCACGGAACACAAGATTCACACAAACAGAATCTTACCAATTAAGAACAGATGCATATATACCGAGTCCCAAGACGCATCGAATAAGAACCAAAACAAATAACAACTACAACTTCAAAATACACAAACATGACCACTGAGATCTACAACCATATCTGTGCTGACATTTGGAATACCATTGTCAACCAAGCTACACTCCCTCTGCCCCTCATGAATATCCATAGCCTAGCACTACTCTACTTTGTGAAAGCCCAATGAAATGCCCTAAACATGCTTAATGAGGCCCACCGAATTGGACAAATCTCAAGCTACTACCAGATCAGCCACCTCCTGGAAGACATGGTTGAACACCACCATGATACAGACATTACTCAGATGTCTTAACACCAGAAGCTCATCGCCCGCAAACACCAAGAACTCTTCTACGAGTATAGCACCTTTATTCCCCATCTCTGAGTTACTACCAGCGAAATGGTTGCTACCCTGTCCTATGGCCAAATTGATGACATGATACAAGAACTCAACCACAAGTATCTCGAATATGTTCAGACTACTGACAGAACCTTCCCGCACCCTGACAACCATATCCTGCAAATGCCCCAAGTCAGATATGCTATGAAGGACGTCTACGATATAATCTGATTTGATGAAGATGAAGCAGAAGACAACGATCCCTCTGATACCAACATGACCTCAAGCCAAGGATCTCTACCAACCCTGATCACACCACCAATCTTGCCGATGAACTTACAACAGTTCATAACCACATATAAGACTTATTGAGACAATGACCACTGGCACAAATACTAATCTGTATTCATCTCTGATTACTTCAACTACAATGAAGAGACCGGAGAACACAACCTATACCTTCAGACAACCCTCAAAGTTGAACCAACTACTCTACCACTCGAGTATGAGCAACATGAACCACAGCCGCCAGCTTACTACAACCCCATGACTCATAGTGCTATAACCTATAGAAGGTATGCAGATAGTGAATCCAATGAAAGCAAAAATAATGCACCACTTCTTCGCCCACCAACACCTTATCCAGCATATGAGACAGATGATGCTATCCTGTGGGATAGAGATGAAGTTCCAATGTATTACTACCTCAGCGAACAAGGAGAAGTAATCCACGAACTACTTTTCCTAGACAACTACTTCATCAGAGATGAAGCAATTGATGGTGATGTCATCAAAGACTATCCAGACAGTACCTAAAACCATAAATAGGTTAGCAGTCATAGTATAGTTAGATTAGCCTTGTATGACATGACTGTGAACTGACTCAGCAGTCAGACGATCTCTTGACATGTCAGATCACTATTGTACTATATGACTGCATTCTGACTCAGCAAAGCACTTAGTGCTATATCCATATTTAGCATAGTCCAGATAGCCCCTCACTAGTATAAATACCCCCTCTCCCAGACCTCAGAATCTCAGACCTGAACAATCCGAACACAACTCCTGAGCCCTTCCCCACAATACCCCTTCACACAACTACTCCTAGTATAGTAATATCATGAATAGCGAATAAACCTATTTGATAACCCACAAACCACTCTTAAGTAAATCTGCTCCCCGTTAGATCCTACTCCTAACTCCATTACGAAATTTCCTAATTGGGTATTGTCTGCAGTGATATACCAATTCAACTAAGCTGGTCTTAGTTTCTTGAACTTCCTGAAATACGGAAAATCCTGAACATCCAGAACTAGTCCAAAGAAAGAACTTTGGTTGAGACGTCAACCCAATCTTGAAATCAATAAGCATAGAGGATGTACTCCATATGAAATTGATCTTGACCATAAGAAAACAGTCTTCCAGAATATCCAGAACTTCCAGAAAACCCTTCCAGAACTACGTAATAGTTACCCTAAAAAGTAACCCTCTTATACTGTATCAAGAGCAACACTCTCTCAATCCGACTTGAGGATGTTGTCCCAGGTGGCATCATCTCCCTCTCTGCAGGTGACATATTCCTGGGTAATGTTGGCCTTTTGGAATCCAAGGACCTTTTTGTGTCACAGTCAGCACTGACAGGGGAGTTCATGCCTATGAAAAAGCTCACTACCATCC
>RBNI01006825.1:0-10940 GCA_003990745.1 Jimgerdemannia flammicorona | reverse complement strand
CCCCCCCCTTTGATGTCAAGCTCGTTCGTCGTGCGCCATGCAAATGCAAAATACCTAACCAACCAACCTCGTCCCTGCCACGAGCACAGACGGCGTCGACAGCACACCGCTCGTCGAATTAGCACCCATAACCCCCCCAGCCCTCTTGCACAGGTACCACGACCTGCAGCGGCAGCACAAGGCTATCGTCGCGCAGAACCAGCATCTCGAGCAAGAGTGCACGCAATTGCAACTTCTTGTGAGAGAGTACGAAGCAGGGATGGAAGTCGTAACGGATAAATTTAAGTCGCATGGGGTATGTGAACTAGTAAAGTTATATGAGGGCCAGGATGATTGAAATATTATATAATGTATAGGAAAAAGCTTGGAGACGCTGTGAATACTTTGTAACTTGAAAGAACCTGATTCTACTTCCAAGTTCGCTCACAAGCTCTCATATTCTCGCATATAATCACACAGTATTCATCACAACAAGAAAAGCTCCTTATGCAACGGGATTACGAAGTGCTACTGGACGAAGAACGTGTAAGCATCGTCATCTTTTCCGTATTTCCTTTGGCCGACCAGGCGCCGTATATCCCAACATTCACACCCTCCCATTTTCTCCCCCAGCGCACCTCCTTCGCTCTCCAGTCCGACAACCAGACAATGCAACATCGCCTCGTCCAGCTTGCGACCCTCCTCCGGCAAGCGCATGACGTAGACGCAGATTCGACCTCAACCACGCTGATCGAACATCTGCTGCAGGAAAACCGCGCCCTGCGTGAGAAGCTCGGAATCGCGGGGTCATCGCCACCGTCGTCTGCACCCTCGTCGGGACCCACTTGCCCGGCCGCCCGGACGCGTCGGGCGTCGCCGCAGCAAGGGCCGTCCGTGCTGGTAGCAGAATTTTTTGGGGACGAGGGTAGGGATGGTTTGGAGGGTGGGAGCGAGGTGGATGCGGAAGAGAAGGATGATGTTGAGGGGGGGGGTGAGTGTGATGAAGTCGTTGGGAAATAAGACGGGTGCGAAGTTCGAAATTCCGGGATATTTATTTCTTGTTCCGGTTCAACATGTTTTTATTTCTGCCGGAAGCGAAAATCGTATTTTCCAATCCCGAACCCCTTTCCCCCTGGTCCGCAAAGGCAAGAACGCCAACTTAGGTGGTTAAATTGAACATAGAGCAAGCGCCCTTGGAGGCGTGCGACTTCAACATTGCCAGTCTTAGTAGTAAGTACATGGTACGGCACCATTTAGCGAGAACGTGAACCATGTTATAAATGGGGCGCACGCCCTGATTTGCCTTAGAGGTTACTATTTCATTAAATACTAGGGAAACGGGGGTCCGGAGTACCGCGCATCCAAGTTACAACAGAACAAATAAATAAATAAAATAAAATAAAAAAATAGCTTCCAAGTTCAAAAAATTAAGCATTCTTTCCCTTACCTACCCACCACCCATCGTTCCTTCTCAGGTATTGTTGGTATTGAGTGTATTAGCGAGCGAGACGTGCCTTGCATTATTCAGTATTTCTGCGGCCAGCTTCTTATGTTTACAAGTGAGCATCGCTTTTTTATAATTCTTTTACTAAGAAAAGAAAATCCACGTGACGTCAAGAGACATAGTCTCCGACAACCAGTGCCCTTATTAGAACATGCAACTGCCAACCAGTGCCCTTATTAGAACATGCAACTGCCGTATGGTTTGGTATCCTTGTCGGCTCACTGCAGTGTGCCGCTGCAAAGCGTGCATGCGAGCGTCGAGAGTGAGTAACAGTTGCACAGCTTTTCGTTCGGTTGTCAACGTGGTCGCTAATTATATTCTCTCTCCAACGTAGTCGTCGACATGGTCGCCCAGGGTAAGACAATTCACACCCCGCCCCGCTCTAGGCCCCCCGCCATTGGCCGCCGCTGATCCCGTCTCTGTTTTTCCCCACAGTGACCCTCTCGCAAGCCTACCACAACTACTCGGCTGAGACAATCGAGGCCCTATACAAGTTCCCACTGCCCGAGTCTGCAGCCGTGAACGCGTTTGACGTCGAGTTCGCCGATGGTCGGAAAGTTATTGGTGTGGTGGACGAGAAGGAACGGGCTGTTGAGACTTACCAGCGAGCTATGGAGGTATACTATGGTGGTAGTTTTCGGTGTTGGAGTTTTTTTTTTTTTTTAAAAAAAAAAAAAAATTAGGTTTTGTGAAAATGTTGAACAATTCTTCATTTTTAGGAGGGCGATGGCGCGTATCTGGTGGAAGAGAAAAATCCCGAGAGTGAGTCATCCATTTCTAATGCGACCAATTTGTCATAGGACATGCAAACCACCATAAACCTCTTCACAATCTCACCAAGAATCCTATCTAACAATGCACATAACCTCAATCCACATACAGCCTTTGAAATGAAAGTCGGAAACCTTCTCCCCGCCTCTCACCTCACTATCAACCTGCGTTACGTTCAAGAGCTCCCAAACGACACTCTGACGAATGACCTCCTTCGCTTTGTCCTCCCAACAACCATCGCCCCACGCTACCAACTCTCCAAGTCCGTCGAAGCGTCCGACACCAGCCCTGTCAGCGAACTTACCTCCGGAACTGGTAGCGGAAGGTCGATCAAGCTCACGCTCGAGGTGATGTGTCGGATGAGCGGAAGGGTGATGGACGTCAAATCGTCGAGCCACGAGGTCGTAGCGGAGCTTGGTGTCGAAGGGAATGAGAAGATGGCCAAAGCGACGTTCGGGAGGGAGTACGAGTTTTTAGAGAAGGTGGGTATCGTGGAGGTGGTACGGGGTTCGATTTCGGTTTCGGACAGGTCCTCACTGGTCGGTTGTGGGATTGTAGGATTTCGTTCTGCTTGTCAAGGCAGAGGGGTTGGACAATCCGCGCGCGTTCGTTGAGTATAACCCAGCGACGGAGACGAACTGCGTCATGTTGACAATGGTTCCTAGGTTTGCTCAGACGGAGGTGCGGTCTGAACTGATCTTCGTCGTTGACCGGTACGGTATTTTTTTTTTTTTTTTCTTTTACATTTTGCCTCTCTTTCTTTTTTGCAATCCAAGACACAAATTTTAACATCCTCCTCCCCAACTCGTTCTCCAACCATCATCAAAGATCTGGCTCCATGAGCGGCAGCAAAATTACTAAAACTGGCGAAGCCCTCATGCTCTTCCTCCGCTCCCTCCCGGAAGACTGCTACTTCAATATTGTCTCTTTCGGCAGCAATTTCAAGCCACTCTTCGCGAGAGGCAGCGCGGCGTACAGCCCGAAGACGCTGGAATCCGCGTTGAGCCTCGCGGGACATCTAAACTCGGATATGGGGGGTACGGAGATCCTGAAGCCGCTGGAGTGGGCCTTCAGCAAAGCGCGAACGGATGTGGCGACGACGGTGCTACTTCTGACGGATGGCGAAGTGGATGATCCGTTGCAGGTGATCAAACTGACGCGGCGACACGTGCGGGACGGCGAGACGCAGCGCAGGAACGGGATGCGCGTGTTCGCGATCGGGATTGGGGACGCGGTGTCGCATTATCTTGTGGACGGGATCGCGAGGGTTGGGAGAGGGTATGCGCAGTATGTGGGGGGGAGAGAAAGATTGGAGAGAAAGGTGGTGCAGATGTTGAAGAATGCATTGCAACCGCCTATAACGGATTATAAGGTTACATGGACGGATAAAGGGGAAGAGAAAGAGGGACCCGTCCATAAGCATGGACTTACAGAGATAAAAAGGGCCGTCAGCGATGGAAAATCCTCAAGGCGACCCCTGAGCTTCTTCCGGCCGGAAAAGAAACTCCCCGAAGATATTCTCTCACTAGACCCCACTCCCTCCACCATCCGCCAAACCCCGCACTTCATCCCGGCAATCCTTGCGCACACCCGGCTAGTCGTCTACTGCCTCCTGCCGCCTAAGAAGCAACCGCTCACCAGTATTCTACTCCAAGGCCTAAGCATCGACGGCCCGCTCGAGCTGACGGTCGACCTCGAGCAAGCAACGCCCCGCTCTCTGCTTCATACGCTCGCGGCGCGCAAGACAATTACGGAGCTCGAAGAAGGCACATCCTACCTGCACCTGGACACCTTCGAGCAGATGACCAACCCGTCGGCAGATCGCGTCCGGCAAGAGATTGTGGCGCTCGGAAAACGATTCTCACTGGCTTCCAAGCACACGTCCTTCGTGGCCGTAGACAAGCGTGGCGAGGAGGACCTGATCCGATGGGAGCAGGTGAAGACCGTCGTTGCTAATCCGACATTGGGCTTCGCGGACACCTCGACGTACGGCTTCGCGTTCGCGGACCACTCGATGTACGGCACACCAAATTCTTTACATTTAATTTCACAACCATCCAAGAAGGGAGGTTCCATGAAGAAGAGTAAGGGTGTCCGCTCAAGTATGGGTGGCTGGTTCAGTTCTACCAGTGCCTTGTCTGCCCGTTCTTTCAGCGCTGCGCCGCCACCTCCGCCTCCGCCACCGCCGCCTCCGTATGCCTCTCCTTTCAGAAGCGCTGCGCCGCCACCGCCGCCACCGCCGCGACCGCTGCCTCCGTCTGGCTCCGCACGAAGAGGCGCCGCGCCGCCACCGCCGCCACTGTCCCAACCGGCTGGTTTTGCTTATTTGGGTACATCAGAACTAGAGTTAGGCTCCACACGAGACAATGGGGAAGATTTTTTCGCTCCGCCTGCTAGTCATGGGGAAGATTTTTTCGCTCTGCCTGCTAGTGGCGCCGTTGTCGTGCCGAAGAGGGAGCCCACGATCCAGAACCTGCAGTTGCTAGTGGTTTTCCAGTCGTTTGACGGGTGCTTCAAGCTTGTGGACGGGCTGGCCAAGTGCCTCGGGTTCGCGGACGGGCGGATGTTTTTGGAAAAGACGCGGCCGGTAGATTCGGCGGTGGAGGACGATGTGTGGAGTACGTTGTACGTCGTGGCGTATATGAACGAGCGGTTGGCCGAATTTGCGGAGGAGTGGGAGCTGGTGGCAAGCAAGGCTATGAGGTGGGCTGGGAAGAGTTTAGGGAAGGAGAAGGGTGCAGAGGAGTTGGTTGGGAAGATTAGGGAGATTGTGCGTCAGCAAGTCAGTTTGGAGAGCGTTTGACGTTTCGATATTGGTTTCGTATTCTTCGCCTGGTATTTCTGCAAGTTCCACTCTTTTATATCAACGGAATGGACCGATTCTATTATCATCTCTTTAGCGTTCCTATTGGATATCTGTAGGATAGTGTATTTTCTGAATGCCATTTTAATATCATTGAAGCAATCTAGCTTGGGCTACCCAATATTCCATCACAATAAATGGATCTATAATTTGTGAGGGCACGTGTTTTGAAATCTAAGTCTTGTGATGTCAGTAATGTGGCAATGTGCAAAACACAGTCCCGTTCATCACGTGGGTTTGCAACTTTGCACGTGATCTATCTATATATGGGGAAAAGGTGCCTTATGGCCTATCAGGATTACATAGTACCTTTTTGAAAAATTGTGTCCTGATATCCTGATATCCCTTATCCTGATACCAGCCGACCACCCAGCTCCCCTAATCATGTCCATCGACTTGAAGAACAAGGTCGCCCTGTAAGTCTATCTTCTCAGATCGCATAACTCCAGCGCTTTCACCCTCGCTTGCCCTACTCACTTCGTTTCGTTCTACAACCGCGCCGAGACAGCATCACGGGTGGAGGAACCGGCCTAGGAAAGGAGATTGCTCGGTAAGCACGCAGAAATATCATCCCCCCCTTCATTCCAAACGTTCCTCACCACTCTCCGTCCCTCCAACCCTTCTCTTTTACACCACGCGTCCCCACCTCAGCCTCTTCGCCAAAGAAGGCATGCACCTAGCCATCAACTACTCTCTCTCCCGCGCCGATGCCGAATCAACGGCGCACGAACTCTCGACCCAATATAATATCACCGCGCACGTAATTCAGGCTGATGTCAGCGTCGCTTCGGAAGCCGAACGCGTCGTCGACGAGACCGTCCGCCTACTAGGCCGGATCGACGTCCTGGTCAACAACGCCGGCACCACCACCTTCTGCGAATTTGAGGATCTTGAAGGACTGCAGGACGAAGACTGGGACCGGATTCTCGCCGTCAACACCAAAGCCCCCTTCTTTACGTCTCGCGCTGCGGGAAGACATATGAAGAAACAAAGCGGTGGCGGGTGCATTATCAACACCACATCGAGTGAGTTCCCGTTTCGTTTTCTGTATTGGTGGTAAACCACAGCTCGCGTACATTTCGTCCCTCTCACCCTCTTCCCCCAACCCTCCCCCTCCCCATCTTCCCCCGCAGTTGCCGCCTCCCGCACAACCGGCTCCTCGCTCGCCTACTGCACGTCGAAAGCTGCCATGTCACACCTAACCCGGTGCTTAGCCAAGGCGATGGCACCCGAGGTTCGCGTGAACGGCGTCGCGCCCGGGTTCCTTCGGACGCGGTGGGGTGACAAATTCAGTGACGAGGCCGCGCGGCGTATGGCCGACGCAGCCGTGCTCAAGACAGCCACCTCCACCGAGGAATGCGCGGCCGCATACGTGTATATCGCTAAGAACGCGTCTGTCACCGGACAGATTGTGGCGGTTGATGCGGGGTTGTCGGTGTGATGGGGAGAGAGAGGTTTGTGGTCGATGTCGCGGAGGAGTAGGGTTGCCTTGGTTAGATGCAATGGGACTTTGGCCGCACTCTTTGTGCGAATGTGGACGACGGTACACGCCAATGCAAACCCAGTGACCAGGAAGTACAGAGTTCGTCATCTCTGTCGAATGTGAGGTTTGGAACGTATCATGTGGATAGACAAGTGGCAGTTTCCGCAGAAACGATGATTTCAAGAATGTTGCTTTGAAACAATATCCATACAATATCCATATGCATTGAGAAATGACAAAAAAAAAAAAAAAAAAAAAAGTATAAGCAACGAAACATGAAGGATATGATAAAATATACAACCACCAGAAGCACCGTTCTAAAATGACACCCACACACACATACACATATAATATATAATAATCGTGAGCCATTAAAAATCACATTCTCTTCCGACATTTCTGTCTAATTTCCCCCATCCCCCTCATGCTCCTTCTCATTCCTCTTCTGCTCCAAATATGCCTCCCATATATCCCTATGTGCCAAATGAATCGCCGCCACGACCCTCGGGAAGGGTACCCTTGTCTCCTGCACCTCTATATCCCAGCTCCTTAACCAAAACCCCCTAGGCGTGGAGACGCGCGCAAACACATCCGACCGATTCTCCGGCCTGTACATGTAAATCTCCTCCAAGTTCCACAGACCATCGTAGATGTGCGCTACGGGCTGGAACGATTTTTCCCCGGGACAGCGCCGGGCGAGTTTGTAAAAGTCAATTCTATACTCGCACCGGAGCAGCGGGTCGACGGTGGCGTCGTCGTGATGGAAGGTGATGTAGAGCGCCGACGGAACATCCGAGAAGAACACTTGCCACCACGAGAATCCCGTTCGCACGTCGCCTACCTGGTACACGGCCGGCTTGTCCGGGTCCAGATGCTCAGGGCTCAAAGGGAGCGCATTTTGCTTCTCTTGCAGCTGCAGCCAGAAGCTCTTGCCACTGATGAACCACCCCCCGCGACGAATGACGGAGAGGGTGGAGATGGGTTGCTTGGTTCCCGTGTCGCGGTCGTCCATGTATGTGACATAGTTCCGGACCGGGGAGAGAGTGACGGCGTGCTCCCACTTAATGGAAAATTTGGTGGGGTAGGGCGAGATGGTCGTGGCAAGGGCTGGCGGGTAGCGGACCAATTCATCCGCAATGAAATAGGAGAGCGAGTAGAAGATGAAGACGGCAATCAGAGCGTAGAAGACGGCCAGGGCAAGGGTACGGCGCCAGTTCCATGGCGCCTGCGGCGGCGGCGGGTCAACGGTCGATTCGGGGTCCGCGAGGAGGGGTGTGTGTTCGTGCAGTTGGGGTTGGTCAGCCATGGCTCAGTGGGAAGGAGGTCTCATGGCTGAGCAAAGCCACTCTGCACGTGAGAACTCGTTGTTACACAAACGTCTAATTATGACGGAGCCACCCTCATCTAAATATCGATTGAATCATATTTCGGGCAATAAACCCAAGATAAACATCCCTTACGTACATCAGCAAGCACTCGTTATCCCAGTTGGCAAATCCGCGTTGGCCGGTATGTGTAATTTTAGAATTTCGCTCTTATTCAAGCTAATGAACGATCAATGCATGTTCTCGGAGAGATGCAACAGCAATTTTAAAAATGAAATCTTGAACCCCGATGGATCGAATCGGTACTTTTCTATAATTATATCCATTTTTGATGCTTTATTGTAAAACTTGAAAATATATGAAGCGCAGAACGCGAAATCAGCACAACAGCACGGAATTGGTAAACTAGGAGCGGTGATGGGAAATGCCGATGCCTAGTAATGCGCAGAGGCGCCTAGCTTTGTTGGGGTGACCTGGTCCAAAAACCTTTTCGCCTTGTGGTAGTTGCCTTGGTTGTCTTGATTACTCAGAGATAATGCCGTGTCTGGGTGCTCGAATTCCAAAGATCGCCAGCGCCCGTTTGTACAGTGCCTCCACCTTGTCGTACTTTCCCTGGCTGTAGTAGAGCTCAGCCAAATGTAGCAGAGATAAGGCGTTGAATATGTTCTCTGATCCCAACATCTTTTGGCGAGTTGCCAGTGCCCGTCCGTACAGCGGCTCCACCTTGTCGTACTTTCCTGTCTGTAATAGACCCCACCCAAATGTTCCAGAGATTCTGCCGTGTATAGGTGCTCTGATCCCAACACCTTCACGGATAGCCAGCGTCCGTTCGTAAAGAGGCTCCGCCTTGTCGTACTTTGATAGAGTACAGCCAGATTATTCAGAGTCCTTCCGCGTGATCTCGGTGGCGGCTTCAGTCTGAACATCCTGCGCGCGGGCGAGGATAGCCTCCTGCTCGCATAGTTGCCCGTCGATGCGGAAGCTATGCTGCTCGAGCTGGGTACGAATACCACAGCCACTGTCCGATATCGATCATCACAAAACCCGCCTGAGGAGAGCCAATTGCATAGTAACATCGATATGCACGCTTCTTCAAATCTGACATTCTGTGATGATGGAGAGGTGTCGACGGCGGAGCATCTTCGTGTGTACAGTGTTATGCATGGCGCTCGTGGAGTGTTTTTATAGCGATACGTGGGTCCGTGGTATGATCCGGATTCGTCGCACTATAGACGTGTGAGATTCGTGCGGGAGTGGGGGGTCGCCGATCCTGTTGCATGAGGTCATTCGGGCTTGGTTGATGTGGATCACTCGGCTTGTATTACATTATGGTCTTATGATGTAATGAAATATTGTTTGTAAAGTAAAAAGATAGTCGTGTATGTGACTTAGGGGTTTCAAATATATGGTAGAGAGTTTGGAACTTATGGTATTCTCTTCGACCTCCTTTTGTTTGGTATCGTCAGTCCGTCTTTGTCTGCTCTCGTTATGGCGAGCTAATATTTGTTGGTGGAAAATACACCTCAATTGACGACACATGGCACCAATAATGTGATTTATTATTATTATTAAAAAAAAAAAAAAAAAAAAGGGGGGGAGGATTAGCTTTTCAGCGTCTGGTTACTTACCATCGAGGTTGGTTTCCGGATGTACCCACAAAGTCATTAAATTATACTTTAGTCGTCCATTAACTTTTCTGAACCCTTTGATGCTCGTAAAGACATATAGGCAATGTGAATGAGCGTGAGGGTGGATAATTGAGATTGGATAAGGCAATGGCCCGAAATTCTTATCATCACTTTCTTTCCTTATATGATGTTTGTTGCGCATATTCACATTTGTTGCACATTTCGTTTTCCTAAAAAAAATCACTTTATTTATATATATAACTAAAATCTTGGTAGAGCTCAGCATCTTGATTTCAGCTTGATAGTATTTAGCAGAGAATTATTTGAAGAAGTTGAATTAATTCAATAAGTTAATATTGAATTAATTTTTTAATAAATATATCTTTAGCTTGATTTATCTAGAAGATTAAAGAATTTGTCAACTACTAGAATTGCTTTTCCTTAATAGCTCAAGAGTATAAAATAATGATGATATATATAAAAAAAAACTTTAAAATTTAATAAGAAAATAAAAATTAGAGGTTGTAATTTTATAGTAATTAGAAAAAACTTGATATTATAGAAAGAAGAACAGCAGAGGTTGATATAGATTATATAATATCTGTGATAAAGTTTCTCATAGTAGAGGTAGTGATAGTGGTAATATTTTTAAATTCTATCTAGTTAGAGTAATCTGATAATACTCAAGCTAGACTTTTCTTTTCTCTGTCTATACTTTGTTATTATTCTTAAGTTCAGGAATGGAAATTTTACTCTTGATATAATCACATTCTTGATATAGTTACTATCATACAAATAGTTATAACCCTTAGGCTGTAATGCAGACAAATTTGCCTGCAAAAAAAAAAAAATTATTAATTTTTATTTAAAAAAAAAATTTTACTAATAAATATAAAGTTAAAAAAAAATCTGAAAAATTAATTTTTTGAAAAAAATTTTTTATTGAAAATTTATAATAAATATATAGTCAAAAAAAAAATTAATAATTTAAAAATTTTTGCAGGCAAATTTGCCTGCAAAAATAAACAGCCAATCAGTTAACGAACTTATAGTCCTGTGTAGTGCTCCGAACGAGTCAATCCGGATGGGATTCGGATGGATTCAAATCCCATCCGGATCAACTCAGATGGGATTCGAATCCCATCCGGATGGATTCGAATCAGATTCGAATCAGATTCAAATCGGCATTGTTTTGATTTCCAAATTAGACAATTAAATGTTTACATCAATAACTTGATGAATAATCATCCAAATTTGATAATCTTGGTGTCATTTGAAAGCCCTTAATAAGGCCTTTCTAATGATACCAAGAACATTATAATCGGATTACGTGTTGCCGAGATATTAAGGAAAACGTTCCATTTGACGAAATTTCCAAAATCGGCAA
>RBNI01006824.1:0-10941 GCA_003990745.1 Jimgerdemannia flammicorona | reverse complement strand
GTAATAATCGCCGCCCTTATCCACTAAGCAACTGAGCCTCCACCGTACGAATCGAACGACCTGTCACGTGACCATCGACCCGCGAACGTCATCAACACCTTCAGTTATACATCGCGCGCTTCACACAAGTGGCACCATTGAGCAGTGTTTGAACCTTCAGTTATACAAATCGAACGCCACAATATATATCTTTAGTAACTAAGCTATTAAGTTAGTATATTATATAACAGAGATCTCAAAAGAAACAAAGTAAGCCTTTATAAGCATTCTTATATAACTTAATATATATAACTCAATTCTCATACTCATACTAAACACTCACTCTTTTTTTAAAAAAAAATTTTATCAAAACTTATATATAACTCACAACTTATACTACAATTTGTCTCCAAATAAAGACTCAGTTTTACTATAGAGAGAAATTCAAAATAACCTAAGTTTAACTATATCTAGCTTCTGATGAATTAAATAAATTCAAAAGTAAGTTATTTAGCATAAGCAATACTATATATCTTAATTATTAAGACTTAGAGATTAATATTTAAATTAAAATCAATCATTCTTAACTAAGAAACCCACTAGCCTACAGAAGTCTTCAATAATAGAAAGAACTATATTATTGTTAGTACTCTGAATAAGTTAATTTAAATCAAATCTGAATTTGATTTATCATGTAACAGTTTGACCCAAATCTTAAATCTGAATCAATCTGAATTAACTCAGATTAATCTGAATTACTCTATCTAAATTGCTCTATCTGAATTACTCAATCTGAATCACTCAATCCAAATTACTCAATCTGAACTACTCAATTTAAATTACTTAATTTGAATCACTCAATCTGAATTACTCAATTTGAATTACTCAATCTGAATCACTTAATTCAAATCACTCAATCTGAATTATTTAATCTGAATTACTTAATCTGAATTCTCTAATCTGAATCCTATACATAACTTATATTAGATATATCTATATATAATATATATATATATAAATATATATATCAACAGATCAGTCTTCAATAGTTCATAGTACTAATGATATTTCAAGTTAAATATCCTCAATAGTTCTATACTTTCTATATAATTCTCATTCTGAAATCTAGTAATATTATACTAAAACTAAAGATAATATTATTTATAATTATTATAGATAAAAAATTAAAAAAAGAAGATATATTTATAATATAACTAATGCTTTTGTTTAATATATATATAATATTATTTCTACCAATCTCTTATACTATATAGTATTACATAGTAGTTGCTGAGTCCTTCAAATATATCAGATTCTCTCTAAAGTATATCTCTTAGACTAATTATAAGTTTGTTATAAGCAAGTTCTTATTAGAGTACCTTCCTAAGGTCTTATAGTCCTCAAACTTCTTATCTTTAAACTATCTTGTTATCTCTTAGATTACTTGTATAGAATTGAGAGTAAGTAAACTGGAACTGACTTTATTTCAAAAGAAATAAAAGGGGTATTTATACAAAATATAATTTGATAGTTGCTAAGTTATAAAGCTAAATATAAATTTCAATAACCAAATAAAATACTAGAACACAGAAAACTATAATTGTAAGTATAAGTTCAAGTGTCTATACAAATGGTTGCATAAGTTCAGAATATCAGTAGAATTTCAGTAATATAGAAAAAGGATACCAGAAGAATTTCTGAGTTATGTAAGATCAGAATACTAGAAGAATAACAGTTATATAGAAAAAGGATACTGGTAGAATTCAGTATTACCAAGAACTTAGAGCAGAAAGTTCAGAACTATGGGGGTATCATCTTTATCATGATTATCAAGACTAGAGATTAGAGACAGGATGTCTTTGAAGGAGATGAGATCTATGAATATTTCATCTATTTTACATATGTCATGCATTTTGCATACTTTGCATATGTTGCATGGAATGACATTATCTTATTCAGTGATAGAGAAAGTAAGAAGGTCTGGGGCTCTCCAATCTATGAGGTTCTCTTCTACAAATAAGAGACAAATGTAGGGTCTTGGGGAGGTCTAACTTGGATACTGGGGCCTTGGAATACTGAGATCAATTATTACAGGAATTGATCAGAAATATTCTCAAAGATAGAGTTCCAGAACTCTCCTACCTCATCACTATTGAGGGTAATAGTAGACTGGGCTTCTGTGGCTACTATAGCCTCTAGTATATTGATACAGTAGACTGATAGTTCTAGAGGCATTCAGTAGCAATGGTGATCTTTGTTTCTATTTCACAATAGTAGAGGATATAATGATAAGGGTCCTGATATCCAGGTTAAGGCTAGGAGTCCTTTTTGTATAGGTCCTTATGACTCTTCTGATGTCTTGGAATATCCTATCTTAGACTGAGAAGCCTTAGTGGTTTCTGGACCTTGAGGTTTGGTGAGCAGTAGACATTTTGTTTGTAGTAAGTCTTTAGAACTATCTCTGTGAGCTTTATTTAGATTACTACTACTGTAGTTTCTTGATCCTTCTTTTATATTCCTTGAGATGTCTGTCTTGAGGTCACAATGACTCACAGTTGGTCATCATTACTCATCTTATAGCCCAGATGAGTTATGCTATATGATCTTCTTGTACTTCAATCTAGTAACTTATAAGTAAAGACTATCTCCTGTACTGATATCATCATTCTGAGATCACTATTACAATAGTCAGAAGTTTAAAATGCTTAGTGGTTCAACTTTAAATATATATTAATATATAAAAGACAAATACTCTAATAAAATCAAAAAGAATACAAAAATAAATAAAATCAATATCTAAGCTATAGTGGGTATATTTATCTGATTGCTTAATTATTTCTATATCAATGACTCTATTTAATCAAAAATATTTAGCTATATTCTTTAGCAGAATTGTAATGGTTCTAGTTTCTTTAAGAGGAAGTGGCATAATCTGGAAGTTCTAGTTGGCCTAAAGTAGCTCAACGAGATATTTAAAGGTTCAAGTATTCTTGAAGGATTTCTGGGAGAAAATATTTTGAGCTTTATTCAGGCAGAGAATAAGGATATTTATATAGGATCTGAAAGAAAGATCTGGAAGAATCTTGGAAAAAAAGAGAAATGCCAAGAAATAAGTTCTTAGCAAAGATGACTAATATGGTTCTATAATGTTTCAAAAGGTTTTATGACTAGTTAAGACAAGATGCTTAGTGCTAAGGAAAGACAAGAGTGTTATAGTGGTATCTGAGTACTGAGAGAAGGTTTCTAAGCAAGTAGAAGGTGGTGGAATATAGTAGAATGTTCAAGAAATGACAAGAAAAGACTAACTAAAAGATGCAAAAATATACTAAGACTAAATATGACTGTGAAATTATTACATCTCTCCCTCTTTAAGTATCAATATCCTTATTGAGTTCTTAGGTAACATATGACTAGATATACTTAACCAAAATTTCTCAAACTTATATTAATGCATTGGTGGGGATTAGCTATCTTTATATAGAATAGAGGGTCTATTGGGAGGGGTTTGAACCCAGCTAGTAGCTTCATTTTGGTGGACTTCTTGTTCATTAAATATTCTGCTAGTTCCAGGGTCCCAAAGTAAACTTTTGATGCATAAGGCACTGGTCATTGCCATAGATCATCAACAATCCAAGGAAGTCACTACAGAGATTGGGCAATATATTTTATCTTGAAGTCTTAGACTAGATCTTAAGAGTTCTTAAGATTGACCAGTGGTTCCCAGGTAGCATCATATTTAGGGTAGCCCATCTACTTGACTAGATATTTAGGATGGCAGTGGTAGATTCATTTGTCAAGGATTTTCTCAGCTTTATACTTAATATAGTCTTCAATAATCATAGGAGTGGATAGCTTAGGAATTTGACTAGGGTAGGGCAGTGACTAGTTCCAGGTCTTAAGGTGTGATACAAAAGACTAGGTATACTCTCATGGTTTCAGATAGCTTGAGGTAGTAGGAGGATGCAGAGACTTGTTCAGTGATCTCAAAAGGTCCAATATACTTGGGTTGAAACTTGTTTGAAGAGCAGTTGACTTGAGATTATATCTTGATATTCTTGGTAGACAGTAGAACTTAATCTCTTTTTTTTTTTTTATAGTCACTTGGACTCCATCTTTATTATCAGTCTATAAATAAGTATACAATATCACCACCTACTATCTGATCCCCATAGGGGAGCTCCTCCCCACTCCTTCACGAATAAAGACCACCCTCTCACTAATGACTCCCACTCTCCCACTGCTCTGTCCACAGATTTTCTCTACCAAGTGGTACCTCTGACTCCCCTGCAGCCCCTAACCAAGCCACCAGCCTGTCAAGGTGTCTTCTATAAGTCCCTGCCACCATGACAACTGGCTCTCTAGGCTCTGTTACCTCCCATCCTCAAAAACAAATAGCCAGTGACTAGCCAGCCCAACTCAAATAGCCAATGCCCAACCTAAGATAATCTACTCATTTCCTACCCCTCCTACTATAAGAGGGTTGCTTTTTAGAGTAACCATTACGTAGTTCTGGAAGGGTTTTCTGGAAGTTCTAGATATTCTGGAAGACTGTTTTCTTATGGTCAAGATCAATTTCATATGGAGTACGCCCTCTATGCTTATTGATTTCAAGATCAGGTTGACGTCTCAACCAATGTCCTTTTTTGGACTAGTTCTGGATGTTCAGGATTTTCCGTATTTCAGGAAGTTCAAGAAACTAAGACCAGCTTAGTTGAATTGGTGTATCACTGCAGACAATACCCAATTAGGAAATTTCGTGATGGGGTTAGGAGTAGGACCTAACGGGGAGCGGATTTACTTAAGAGTGGTTTGTGAGTTATTAAATAGGTTTATTTGCTATTCATGATATTGCTATACTAGGAGTAGTTGTGTGAAGGAATATTGTGGGGAAGTGCTCAGGAGTTGTATTCGGATTGTTCAGATCTGTTCAAGTCTGTTCAAGTCTGTTCAAGTCTGTTCAAGTCTGTTCAAGTCTGTTCAAGTCTATTCAAGTCTGAGATTCTGAGGTCTGGGGGAGGGGGTATTTATACTAGTGAGGGGCTATCTGGACTATGCTAGATATGGATGTAGCACTAAGTGCTTTGCTGAGTCGGAATGCAGTCACATAGTACAAGTGTGATCTGACATGTCAAGAGATCATCTGACTGCTGAGTCAGTTCACAGTCATGTTGTACAAGGCTAATTTAACTATACTATGACTGCTAATCTATTTATAGATTTACATACTGTCTGGGTAGTCTTCGATGACATCACTATCGATGACATCATCTCTGATGAAGTAGTCATCTAGGAAGAGTGGTTCGCGGATTACTTCTCCTTATTGGCTGAGGTAATAATATATTGGAACTTCATCTCTGTCCCACAGGATAGCATCGTCTGTTTCGTATGCTGGGTAAGGTGTTGGTGGGCGAAGGAGGGGTGCATTATCTTCGCTTTCATTAGATTCACTGTCTGCGTACCTTCTATAGGTTACAGCACTATGAGTTGCGGGGTTGTAGTAAGCTGGCGGCTGTGGTTCATGTCACTCATACTCAGGTGGTGGAGTTGTTGGTTCGATCTCGAGGGTTGTCTGGAGGTACAGGTTGTGTTCTCCAGTCTCTTCATTGTAGTTGAAGTAATTGGGGGTGAATGCAGGTTGGTATTCGTGCCAGTGATCATTGTCCCAATAAGTCTTGTATGTGGTTATGAACTATTGTAAGTTCATTGGCAAAGTTGGCAGTATGATCAGAGTTGGTAGAGATCCTTGGCTTGAGGTCATGTCAGCGTCAGAGGGATCATTGTCTTCTGCTTCGTCTTCATCGAAGTTGATTATATCGTAGACGTCCTTCATGGCATATCCAACTTGGGGCATTTGCAGGATGTAGTCATTGGGGTGCAGGAAGGTTCTGTGGGTAGTCTGAACGTACTCGAGATACTTGTGGTTGAGTTCTTGTATCATGTCATCGATCTGGCCATAGGACAGGGTAGCAACCATTTTACTGGTAGTAACTCGGAGGCGGGGAATAAAGGTACTGTACTTATAGAAGAGTTCTTGGTATTTGCGGGTGATGAGCTTTTGGTGTTGAGACATCTGTGTAATGTCTGTATCATGGTGGTGTTCGACCATGTCTTCCAGGAGGCGGCCGATCTGGTAGTAGCTTGAGATTTGTCTGATCCTGTGGGCCTCGTTAAGCATGTTCAGAGCATTTCATCGGGCTTCCACGAAGTAGAGGAGTACAAGACTATGGATATTTATGAGGGGTAGAGGGGGTGTGGCTCGGTTGACAATGGCATTCCAAATGTCAGTGCGGATGCGGTTGTAGATCTCGGTGGTCATGTTTGTGTGTTTGGAAGTTGTGGTTGTTGTTTGTTTTGGTTCTCTATTTTGATGCGTCTCAGGGCTCAGTATATATGCATCTATTCTTGATTGGTAAGATTCCGTTTGTGTGAATCTTGTGTTCCGTGACTTAGTATTGACTCAGCTTTGTGCGCTGTGACTTCTGTTTGACTCAGCTTCGTGATCATGTAGCTGATTTCCAGATTTGTTCGGAGGTTGCGTGTGATTTCGGTGGCTTGTTAAGAGGGTGACGTGTGATTTCTGTGGCTTGGAGGTTGTGCGCTTACAACTCTCCCCTTCTTAGCTTTCGACATCCTCGTCGGGGCCTTCTGATTTTGTTCTAGTGTTGTTACACCATTTGGGAGGTCAAAAGTCCGGTAAGGTCCATTTTTTCAGAAAGTGGCATGCTCGTAGTACAGTTGCCTAACGCATTGGATTCACACGTTAAAGGGTCGTGTGTTCAATGCCATGCGCCGGAAGTGATTCTGACATCATTCACTGCTGGAGAATTTCCTCTAAGGAATCTTCTTAAATGTCTATGCCTCGTTTCCCATCAGTGGTACGGGGAGAATAGGCTGGCTTTTAGTTTTGCTATTTTTCCAGAGGGTCGGTATTCTTTTGTTCTGTCTTGCTGAGTTCTTGATTAGGTTCGTGATAATTATAATGTTCAGGAGGGTAATATATGTTTTGTACTGATAGGTGTAGGACTATTCAGTGTTCAGTTGTTCAAGGAATCATATTCTCGAACTAAGTCAGTAGCATTCTGGAGATTGGTCTTGGGTTCCCATGTTGCATCATGGATCGGATAACCTTTCCATTTGATGAGGTACTCAGGGTGGTTCTTGTGGCCACGTCTGTTGAGAATTTGTTCAACTTCGTATTCTTCCTGGTCATTAATAATGACAGGTGCAGGTGGTTTTGTAGTTCGGTTCGGGAATAGTTCATCATCATTGTCATTGTATCGCTTGAGATGTTGGACATTGAAGACTGGGTGAGTCTTAATGGTGTCCGGTAGCGCCAATTTGTAGGAGGTCGGAGAGACTTGTGAGATGACTTCAAATGGTCCGATGAACTTGCTGTTCAGTTTTGTAGATGGTCTGTGCTTGAGGTTGTCAACTCGGTATCCTCGGATGTCTAATAGAACTTTTTCTCCAATATTGAAGGTTTCTTCTCAGCGATATTGGTTAACATACTGTAACTGTTGTTCTTGAGCTTGCGATAAATTCTCAATTGCGATCTGGCTTAGATTACGCATTCGGAGTAAGAATTCTTCAACAGCTTCGACTGTGGAGGGTTCTTCAGTGGTTCGGATGAGTGTCAGAGGGGTGTTTGGGTTTTGTCCAGTGTTGGCGAAGAATGGGGTCATTCCAAGAGAGGCTTGCTTGCTGTTGTTATAGGCAAATTCGACTGCAGTGAGGTGTTCATGCCAATCATCTTGTCTGTAGGAAACATAGTTTCTTAGCATTTGTTCCAGAGTTCGGTTCATTCTTTCAGTTTGGCCATCGGTTTCAGGGTGAAAGGCTGTAGATAGTGCAAGTTTTGTTCCAAGGTGTACATGGAGGGCTTTCCAAAAATGGCTGGTGAATTTCGGGTCTCAGTCACTAACAATGATCTTAGGGAGACCATGATAGCAGAAGATGTTATCAAACAAGAGTGTAGCTATGTCTGGTGCTGTTGCAGTGGTAGTGGTTGGTACAAAGTGAGCTTGTTTGCTGAGATAGTCCACAAAGACAACAATTGCATCTTTCCCGTTCTTGGTTTGGGGTAGTTGTACAATGAAGTCCATAGAGACTTGTTCCCAATTAGCAGATGGTACTGGGATCGGATGGAGTAGGCCAGGTTTTGCTAGTGTTGAGGACTTGTTGCATTGGCAGGCATCACAGGAAGTAATGTAGGTCTTTAGCTGATCTGCCATGCGGGGCCAATAGAAGTTTCGGGAGATAACTTCATAGCATTTATCAAATCCTAAATGTCCAGCTGTAGGGGCATCATGACATTCGAATAGGATTGTCCTTCGGAGGTCTCAGTTATTTGGAATATACAATCTGTTCTTGTAGTAGATAGTATTATCCTTGAGTTGGTATTGATTGTACCAGATATGCTTGTCAGCATCATCACTGTTCAAGATTTCTTGGAGTGCTTGAGCTTCCTTATCATCAGTGCATGCTGCGATAATTTGTTCCATGATGGAGTTTGTAACCAGAGTGAGAGTTTGGATAACTTCTTCGATGGGTGGTCTGGAGATTGCATCGGCAACAATGTTTTCCTTGCTAGGGCGGTACTGGATTTCGTAGTCAAAGTTGGTGAGGACTTTCATCCATCTGGCTTGCTTTCGAGAAAGGGTAGCCTGGGTCTTGATGTTGACTAATGACTTGTAGTCAGTCAATACAGTGAAGTGTGCTCCTTCTAGGTATGGTCGCCATTTGATCAGAGTGTCTACGATGGCTAACATTTCCTTCTCGTGAGTTGCATAGTTGATTTCGGCATCATTGAACTTGTGGGAGTGATAGGCCACAGGGTGTCCTTCTTGCATGAGTACTGCTCCAAGAGCTAGGTCAGAGGCATTGGTGGTAACTTCATATGGTAGGGCAGGATTTGCCGCTTGAAGTACTGGAGTGGTTATCAAAGCATCTTTCAATGCTTGAAAGGCTGTATCTTGTTCGGGTCCCCAATTTGCAAGATTGTTGAAGTCTTTCTCTTATTTCATGGTCCAGGGTTGTTCTTCTTTCTTGCTGTGCTTGGTTATTTGGGTAAGGGCAGTGGCGATTTTGGCGAAGTTGGCAACAAATCGTCTGTAATAGTTTGCTAATCCCAGGAATGACTGGAGGTCTTTCAGCTTCTTGGGTCTGGGCCAATCTTTGATTGTGGAGATTTTGCTGGGGTCCACTTTGATTCCATTTGGCATGACAATGTGTCCAAGGAATTGGATTTCTTTCAGGAGAAATTTGCACTTGCTGAGTTTTGCGAAGAGTCGGTTTTCTCGGAGTTTCAGTAGTACTAGCTCAAGGTGTTCGAGATGTTCCTCCAGGGTTTTGCTGAAGACTAGAATATCGTCAATGTAGACAACAACAAATTTGTCCAAGTATGGGTGCAGAATGGTATTTATCAGTGTCTGGAAGGTTGCAGGAGCATTAGTTAAGCCAAAGGGCATAACCAGGAATTCGAAATGTCCATAGCGGGTTCGGAAGGCTGTCTTGTAGATGTCTTCTTCTTTCATGGCAATTTGCCAGTAACCATTTCGCAGGTCAAAGGAGCTCATGAATTGTGGGTTGGTAAGCCTATCGAATATTTTATCGATTCTGGGTAGTGGGCAACAGTTCTTGATGGTCTGTTCATTGAGGTCGCGGTAATCAATGCACATTCGCAGGTCTCCTCCTTTCTTGACAACAAAGAGAACTGGTGCACCATAGGGTGATACACTGGGTCTGATGAATCCTTGTTCCAGGAGTTCATCAATTTCTTTCTTGAGTGCATCAATTTCTCTCGGAGACATGTGGTAGATTGACTTGAAGGCTGGCTTGGCATCTGGAATAGTCTTGATAGCATGGTCCACTGCTCGTTTGGGAGGTAGGCCTTTTGGAAGTTTCTTTGGAAATAATTCTCAGAATTTCTGGAGTAGTGGTCTGACATGGCTGTCAACTTTGAAAAAGTCTTCTTCAGAGTTCTCGAGTTCTCCTTTGGATGGACGGATGGAGATAGCAAAGAGAGGGCATTTCTTGGCCAATTTCTTGAGTTGTAGCTTGTTGATGTGGGTGATCTTTGGTCCAGAGTCAGTAGAGTTGAGTGTGTCCTTTTCGCCTTGCAGTTTGAAGTTGTGACGTCCTTTCTTGATAGTCAGAGAATGGTTTACCCAATCAATCATAGGGTTCTCTTGTTTTAACCATAGAGTTCCAAGGATGATTTCGTTGTCAGGGAGTGATACAATTTGAAGGGTAACATGTACTCGATAGTCACCAATTCGGAAGGGTAGGTTGCGGACTTCCTTGCTAATGACATGTGAGGTTCCATCAGCTGTGGCAACTGCTTGAGTTTATTGTACTGGAGAGGTGAAGACCTTGAGTCTGTTGGCTGTTTCTTCGTTGATGAAGTTGCCCGAGGCACCACTGTCTATCATGATCTTGACAGGTGCTCGGTTGATAAAAGCTTTAAGTGTAAGCAGTTTGTCTGATCCAATGGTGGTGATTTTGGTTGTAGGAGCTTTCCTTCTGTTGGTTCTTCTTTGAGCCAGTTCATTGACATAAGAGAAGCAATCATCAATCATTCGGGAAGAGTACATTCCAATGCCATGGAGACATCGGCCACTTGGTACATATCTATCTTCTATTTTCTTGTAGAATTGTTCTTCTTTGTTCACGGTAGGTTGGACTGGGGCCTTGTTTGATGAGCCAAATCCTTTGGATCCTCTGATGGTGGGCAGTAGTTCTGGGACTTCCTTGACTGTCAGGGTTGACTCGATTTTTTCAAATAGGATCTGGGCAATACAGAATCCAATGGGAATCTTGAAGGGTGTCCAACTGTGGTTTCGGATGAGGACAATAATTTCGCCTGTATAATCTTCGTCAATGACTCCTCCTTCTACTGAGAGTCCTTTCAATGCTAGGCTGCTGCGACAGCATATTCTTCCAACATGTCCTTCAGGAATTTGG
>RBNI01006823.1:0-10944 GCA_003990745.1 Jimgerdemannia flammicorona | reverse complement strand
AAAAAATTAAAGAGATTGATACTGATTATTATACTTATATATACTAGCTGAGATATAGATATTAAAGTAGAGATTAGGATAGATATATCTATATAAAGTTCCTGATTTTCTTTTTCTTTGAACTATATATTATATGAGATTACTATATAATATTTATCTCTTACTCTATAATATAGCTGAATTTATCTGCAAAAAAAAATACTACTATAAAAATATTATAAAAATCAAGTCAAGTAAAAATTTAAAGTTAAATTTAGCTATATCATATTACAGAATAAGAGATATATTTCTTTATTACTATAAGCTATCATTTTGCTAATTGAGAAGAGGTTCTTATCTATCATCAGAGTATATAATATATTCTAAAATATATCAGTGAGCACTATAATATTTTTATAGAGATATATTCTGATATTTTCTCTTTCTTGAGTATATATAATATTATTATATTTAACTTAATTAGTATTAGATACTTAAAGGACTCATATATAGAGAACTATTCTCAGTAGACTATTATATATATATTATATAGTATTAGAATTCATAAGCTATATATTATTATTATTAGCTATATTAGTGCATATTTTACTATTGATATTATTATTTTTTACTAACTCAAAAGTATATAACTTAGACATAGATATAGATGTCTTCTCCAGATACTTGGTATGTATTGCTTATATGTATATAGAATATACCTCCACTTTCATTATTATTAGTTTCAGTAGTATATATATTATATTACTCTTTACTGTTCTCTTAATTCTTTCTATTACTCTTATATTACTAATACTAGCTTTTTCTATTCATTTTTCTTATTCTTATAATAGTTATTATTCTGTATATATTTATACTTACTATAGTAATAGTAGTTGTTATCAAACTTAAATTTATATTTTTGATCTTATTGGTATTTCTTATCTAATCTATATAACTTATAGAATACTTTCTCATTATTATCATTATTGTTTCCTTGATATATCTCTTTATTGATGAGACTTATTATCACATAAGTATAGTCTATAAGCTTCTTACTCTTAAGTATAGCTATTACTATAATATTATATATCTTAAAAAGATCTCTTATAAGAGTCAGAATCTTATCTTTATTACTAATATACTCTGCTGATATACTTAGGAAATTCACCTGATTTACTAGATTGTCAATATATTTAACATATTTGCAGATGCTCTTCTTGGGCTTTATTTTTATTTTTATTTATTTTTTTCTTCTTGGACTTCATTTATAGATTGAATAATTAAGATTTTAAATAAAATTAATTTAATAAGAATACTTTTATATAATAATTATATAAGATCTCCTATATATTGTAAACTATCATAGCATGCATTATAAGCTTTATTTACTGGTTTGATAATACATATAAAAGCAATCTCTTGTAATGCTCAATAGTTATTTATAGTATTATAATCTTAAATCTATACTTTAGTTTTATATACTCTATCAATCTATACTTCTCTAGAAGATTGCTTATATGAAATACCCAAATAGTGTAATACTTGCTGTCAAAGATTGAGATTGACCTCTTGGCTGTATTTATGCTTACCATGGAGACTGTAACCATCATCATACCCATTCTGAGAGTACTTATGTCTACTATAACTATATTTAGTATACTTATACTGGCTCCTTGATTTGTCTCTTATAATATCTTAGCATAGAGTAGCATATAGTCTTAGAGAGATATTTATTAGCTGCTAAGCAGGGCTCATAACCTTTGTTGTGACTTTGTTGGGAATATGGAATGGAGAAGAGCAGCAGTATTGTTTATTGATTGCTCGCGTCGAGTGACGTAGCTCAAGGATGACGTACTCAAGGATGACGTAGTTCTAAGAATCACGTGTGTAAGCCACATTATCGAGATGCATAATAATAATACCTTCCTGTTCCATTCATTGGAATGTTGACGATATGTTTTCCAATAACCTCTACGGAGTAGTGGTCGGCAAATGATGGCGATGGAAGCACGTCTGCTTCGGAGACCAGAATCTCTATTGATATCCGTGTTTGATCCTTTCCCGCCTTCTCATATTTACGATTCACAATGAGACCTGAAGGAATTATCTCATTTTTTCGCACGAATATGTCAAATACATCTGAGCAATATCTCTTTCCTCCCTCCTTAATCACAAGCCGCTCTCTGGGATGCACTTCGTCGTTAAATAGCGCAAGTATCTTCACACTATAGGTTTTTCTGGCACGACGGGAGCTAACAGAAGAGGAATCCAACCCATAGATTACAGCACCTTTCATAATTGCATCGCCCGGTTGATCTGGGATAATTGACTTGATATTAAATGTGTCCAAAAGAGTCTCCATTTCCTTCTGCAGTTGGCAAAGTTTCCCACCATCACGACGTATTTGACATTTTCGTGTTGCGACAACAGGCCTTCCACGTGATTTATGGTCGTGCGTATGGCAGAACTGACGAATTCCGAGAATAGCGCCGCTGGAATTATAAAGTTTGTACCTAAAGAATATATACATAATGTCAGGACTTTTTTTTTTTTAAAAAAAAAAAAAAAAAGCAATCAATGCATATTACGCAATAGCTAACCTTTCAACTGAAGCCTCGTCTGATTCATTCGGTTGTAATTGTTGACAGCTTTGCTCGGTGTGTTCGAATCATTCTTCGTCGATTGCAAGAGTGAATCAGGAAGTTGGATGACAGAAATGGTTTCACCGTTGAACGCGCATTTGGCTCTCTCCACATTATCTTGAAGTTGTGTGTGACCAAGGGGATCTTTCATCATTCTATCGCATCGGATCAATGCATGTTGATCCCCAGGCTCCACCACTGGCATGCGCGACTATTTGATGAATAGATTTACATCAGGTATAATGTCCTGTAATTATACAAAACAGGCAATGCCATGCATACCTTCTTTCACCAGTGGACGTCGCTCGTCTGCTCGCTCTACTTCATGGATCGCGATATCCACTGTGCCACCACCACAATCGACGATTATGTAAACGTCATTTTCTTTCAAAGAGATTAATCCACTTGCAAGACACCAAAGAGATGCATCTTCTGGCTCCAACTCGAAAATTAGCTGGCCGTCTTCTTTCTCTAGTTCAGCAGCAACGGCCGCCTTACGCATTAGCAACTTGGCGCCGTCATCCCAAATTGCAGGAATCGTCAAAACCCAGAACACGTCCATCTCCGAGCAGGAAACGGGTTTCTTTCTGAGGTGATCAAAAAATACTAATTTCGAGTCAAAGTTAACAGGCAGTTTATTTACAAATCGTAATTTTCATAAACAATGAAATAATAATAAATTTACCTTGTTTTATGAAGCGCAAAGACTCCTTAAAAACAATCATGGCATCGATTTCATTGTCTGCCGTGTCCTTGACGATAAATGGCGTGTCTGGTATAAGCTCATATAACTGCATCTTGAACAACGCAAAGAATCTCCCTTTTTTCTGGAAAGCAAAGTCGCTGGCGGCATTTTTGGCATCAGCACCAAATTTGATATAGGTATTGGTTGCCTTATCAAGGATGATGGAGGTATTCGTTTTGCCACGTCCTTGGTTACCCGGCCTAACAAGAAGGGAACAATAGTTAGAAATTTGAAAGTTTATAGGGTCACAGTTTCGTAAGTAACAATACGTACCAGTCAGGATTCGGGATAATGTCTCGCTTAAAATCCATTGCACCTTTGTTAGCGGCTGCATAGCAAAACCCCGTACCACTAGTGCCAAAATCTATGGCACAGATGAAACCATAAGATTTTCGCTCGAGTATATTGTGGAAAACACCAGTGGTGGTATTCTTGACTTCATGTGTCTCGTAATCGTAAGGAGGCATTTTCGCATAAAGTGTGAAACGGAGCCTACAATGTCATTTTAAGCTTATGCGAAATGAGGTCGTCCTAACTAGGCAGGGTCGATTTACTGTTACATGTACGCCTACTCTTGGGATTATTTGATCATGGAACACAAACAATTGTTACTATCTACTAAATTCACCGAACGAAGGGCTTCAAAAAATTGACATAATGTATTAATATGCATTCACGCAAACCTTACCGTGCAGAATCTGGTATACTATGCAACACAATTGAAATAGCCATAAACAAAACCCATCATCATATATATCTATTATAAAATAGGTTTGTTTTGGCCATTTCAATTGTGTTGTATAGTATTTGCCTAAAAGCTCAGAATGTGTTCGTTGCCATGGTCAGTCACATTACATAAGCTTTGCATAACGTGATTGATTACAACGTGTTTAATTTTCGTAAAAACCAAACGCCATGTGATATAATTATGTATACAAAGTTCTTCTTGTAAACCCTACAAACCTTGGCGCGATGACAAGATTATATATTAATAAATACAAGTATGTTGCAGAGGATTGAAGTAATTATATTGAAAAGATGCAGCATTCAACTGATCAAAAAGCTATTCGGAAGCTAAGTAAGTGGAATCCATTCATTGTGCTGCTTATTGTCACCCCGTCCATCATTTACGATATCTTATACTATTCATTATAACATTAGCCAGCAAGTTCAAGACAATACTATGACTGCCACGTCAATACGCGATAAATTGGATGATGTTGTAAAATTTTTGAAAAATGTCTCCATTAGATATCGTGATGAATCTGAACAGAAGCAGAAACTAGAGGTAGGTTAACAAAAATATTAATTTCGAAAGCTGATAATTGACTTTGTCAAAGCTCTGGAGTACGTATTGTGACTTCATGGTGGACTAGCTTGACTATTTAGGAGCTCAGGATGAAATCAAGCGATTGCAAAAGGAAGCCAAACAGTTGCGGAAGAATAACGGTATCTCGAAGGAAGAGAGAAACAAATTACGTGCGAAGATAAAGAAATAGAGCAGAAAGAATAGGAACCTACTACCCCAAAGCCCAAGAAGAAGTACACCCTGAAGACCATGTCCAGAGACATCTACAATAAAGCCTGGCAAAAGATTCAAGAAGCTAAGATGGAAGTTCCTCTCCTGCAGTTCCTACAATTGATACCAGCTGGAGTTCAAAACAAACTACTGAGAACCACTAGGTCTAGCACTGGCCAAGTCCCAATCTCACAGCAAGAGCTAGCTCCCATTCTATCCAAGCTGTAGAGAGATATGTCAGTATCTATCTATATGAAGATTGGAGGACAAAAGGTGAAAATTCTCATAGACACAGAAGTAGCTATCTGTATCATTGCCAAATGATTTCTAGATACCCTCTAATGGCCCATTGATGAACCATCCAACCTCAGCATCATAGTAGCAAATGGAGCCCAAACTAAATCTCTTTGAGAAGTATGAAATATCACCATCTCTCTGAGACACATTCAGTTCTCTATCCTGAAAGCTGTTGTTACTGAAGCTATCATCTATGATATGATTCTTGGCACCAACTGGATGAAGAAAATGAATGCAGTTATTGATATCAGTCAATAAGTACTTATGTTTGACTACTAAGGCAGGAAGTACAGAGTTAAGGTGATCAGTTATGAGTAATTGAAGAAGAAGAAGAAGGTCATCATCTAGGAAGAATATGCTAGCAGTGAAGAGTCTACAATAGAAGAAGAAGAAGTATCTAAGGATGGAAATGATCCCAGACTCAATCCCCAAATCAACCTAGTAGATGATAGGCCAGAAGACACTGTATGGGCCAGGAATACTATTCTTATTACAATTGGAGCCATTGCAGGATAGATCAAGAATACCCCACCTGTCTCAAGAGACACAAGTACTCCAAGCACTCCTCCAAGATTATTGAGACAAGGAATTCGCCTGGCACAGCCTGCTCTGAGTGTAGAAGGAAAAAGAAGAAGTGCAGACATGTTTCAGAAATACCTACAGTCAAAGCTGCAGAAGTACAAGCAATCTGGGGTCAAGAATCATTCAAGGAAGAAGAAATACCTGAACAGGAGATTTTTGAACAAAAAGTACCTAAAGAAGAAGAGGTCTTTGAACTCATTCCCTGAGATGATCCTCACTGGATACTATCTGAAGATAATGACCCTTGGAATATTAAAGAAGGATCCAGTATAATCTCTATTATTCTAAAATAAGAAACATACCAAAAAAGAGCCTTTTAGCTAAGAATATAATCTATATCAAATAGTCTTCTACTCTCCCCAAGACTACTATTATCAGTACCATCTACTGGATTAATAAGAAAGATAGAGACTCCAAAGATTAGAACTCTCAACTATAGTTACACAGTCAACCACCTTCCAAGAAGTCACCACAAGACTATAAAGTCGATTTAGAGGATAAGGTCTCTTTATCTGAACAGAAGTATATCTCTTGGCCACCCTTCTCCCAACCTATGATCAAGATGAATATCAATTTCTAAGACAACAGAAGATTAATAATTGGGAATAGTATTTTCAAACAATGGAATATTGCAACTATGGAAGACACCCAGACTGTCAGGACTGCAGGTACCAGAAGCTTCATCTTAGCTAGAATGTCACAATCCACATATTGAAGAGAGGAGATAACAGAGATCAGATCTGAAAAAGTCAGGCCAAGAAACCAGAAAGAAGAACCCTTAAGATCTATAATTTAGAAGAAGATATCCAAGCTCTTATCAGACATACAACTTGCCAAGAATGGGTAACAGATGCTACTAACTTTATGAAAGCCCTAGACCCTATAGGAAAAAGAGAAATCAACTATCTCTGAGATCCCTCTACTGGAGTCAAATGGCCACACCTCAACCTCAGAGCTTGGAGACTTTCTACTAGTAGAGCTTCAGTCTAAGGACAGGCCAAACTCAGCAAGAATGTTGCCCAGTATATTTTACTACATCCCAAGGCCAAACCCCTGATCAAAGCTCACCAAGAAGATATAGAATATGACCTCTATAGTCTGGAGGATAAATCCATTAAATCTGAAAAAATACTGATATTCAGAACTAGACTAGCTATATAGCTATCTCAAGGAACTTATATCCAACTGACCTCAAGGTCTGGACTTGTCAGACAAGGAGTAACTGTGGAAGGAGAAACTATTGACCCAGGATATATAGGTGAAATCAAGATAATCTTACATAATAGTGGTACAGAATAGTACCAAATTATTAGAGAATAGAAGATTGCTCAAGTAGTCTTCATGAAAGTCAAGACTCTCCAATTACAAGAAATCTCTAAACTGACTGAAGGAATAAGTAAGCTGAAGGATTTGAAAGCTCAGACAAGAAGAAAGTACATCTCCTTCAGGTCAACTATCTCAAGAAGAATGTTCCTTAGCAAAAATATCACCAACTAGTCAAATTGCACAAGAATCTCATCCTGGAGTCTAGAGAGCAAACTACCTTTGAAATCTTTATACCATCTGATTCAAGGAATCTCTTCTTCAAACCCAATGAAGATATCCCAAATATGGATATTGAAGGACATATATTCTCTGATAAGATGAATCCAGTATACTTCCAAGCAATCAACTAGAGCTGGGAAAGCATCATCTTGCCAAAAAGAACTATCATAGAACATCTAGTGCTCTTCCTTAACTGAACTTACAGAGAAGTCTACAAGCTAAACCTATCAAAAAATGGCAAAAGGTTTCAGAAGAAAAAAAAGACTCCTCTGTAACCCAGAAGACAGTAAAGCCTTCCACTAACATTAGAGAAGAATTGATACCCCAGTAATGACAACAACTAATAGAACTTCTCAATAAGTATCAAGATATCTTCACCACCAATTATGGCAATCTACCATATAATCTATTATATCATCACAGTATAAATACAGAAAATGCAACACTCATCTGATAGAAATCATATAGAATACCCCATCACTTAAAGACATTTGAAAAGGGGTACATTAAAGAACTCTTAAACAATGGAGTCATCTAACTCTCAACCAGCCCTTAGGCCAGCTCTATACTTATTGCACCAAAGAAAGGAGGATGGGGACTCTGTATAAACTATAAGAAACTCAATTTAGTTACCAAAAAGGATACCTATCCTTTGCTCAGAATCAATGACCTCTTAGACCAATTATAAGATGCTAGATACTTCAGCAGTATGAATCTTTTTGCAAGATTCTATGAGATCTCTATAGACTCTAAAGACATTCAGAAAACAGCCTTTCTTGCTCTAGAAAAACTGTTTGAATACCTCCAAATGCTCTTTGAACTCTACAATGCACCACCCATCTTCCAGAGAATGATGAACTCAGTTTATAGCCCACTGATCTACTACTATCTGATTGTATATATAGATGATTCAAATATTTATTCAGCAAATTTTGAGGAATATCTATACTATCTAGAAGAATTCTTCAAGCTTACCTACAAAAATCATCTGAGACTTAATGCTAAGAAATGCTACTTTGGAAAACAGAAACTTGAATTTCTTAGATTTATAGTTTTGAAAGAAAGAACTCATATAGACTCAAAGAAGACTGACAAGATTAACAATTGGCCAGTATCTAAGACTATGAAGGAAATACTATCATTCCTGATACTAGTGTCCTACTACAGAAGGTTTATCAAAAACTTTGTCCAAATTGCTGCCTCAATCTGAATCTTTCTCAAGAAAGAAGTATCTTACAAATGGACAGAATCACAAGAACTAGTCTTCAAGAAACTCAAGTACTGTATGACTACAGCACCAATCCTTATATGCTCCAATCTATAGAAGCCATTTATCCACACTTCTTTTGCTCAAACCACTCAGAGCAAGCTAAGTCATACAGACAGGAGTAATACAGCAATATGGGCAATATGAGTGGGCAAGACAGACAAGACAGCAAGACAGCAAGATGGGCAATATGGGCAAGATGGGCAGATGGCAAGATAGGCAACATGGGCAAAATGGGTAAAATGGGCAACACAGGCAACATGGGCAACACGGGTGGGCAACACAGGCAACACAGGCAACATGGGGGGCAACATGGGTAATACAGGCAACATGGGCAACATGGGTGGGCAAGACAGGCAAGATGGGCAAGATGGGCAAGATGGGCAAGACAGCAAGATGACAAGATGGGCAACATGAGCAAAATAGGCAAGATGGGCAAGACGGGTAAGACAGGCAAGACAGGCAAGATGGGCAAGACAGCAAGACAGCAAGATGACAAGATGGGTGACATGGGCAAGATGGGCAGATGGCAAGATAGGCAACATGGGCAAGATGGGCAAAACAGGCAAAATGGGCAAAACAGGCAACATGGGCAACATGGGCAACACAGGCAGGCAACATAGGCAACATGAGCAATACAGGCAGGCAACATGGGCAACACGGGCAACATGAGTAACATGGGCAACATGGGCAGGCAAGACAGGTAAGATGGGCAAGATAGGCAAGATGGCAAGATGGCAAGATGGATGATTTAGGCAAGATGGGTAGATGGCAAGACAGATGATATAGGCATGATGGATGGAACAGGCAAAATGAGCAATACAGGCAATATGGGCAACATGGGCAACATGGGCAATACAGGCAATACAGGTAACACGGACAAGCAAGATGGGTAAGATGGGTAAGATAGGCAAGATGGGCAAGATGGCAAGATAGCAACATGGGCAACATGGGTAACATGGGTGGGCAAGGCAGGCAAGACAGGTGACATGGGTAAGACAGGCAAGACAGGCAACATGGGCAAGACAGGCAAAATAGGCAAAACAGGCAATATAGGCAATATGGGCAATATGGGCAATATGGGACATGGGCAATATGGGTGGGCAAGACAGGCAAGACAGGCAAGACAGGCAAGATGGACAAGATGGGCAAGATGGCAAGATGGCAATATAGGCAATATGGGCAACATGGGCAGACAAGATAGGTTCCCCAAGCTATGGTATGTGGCATATTACCTCGACTTCCCAGCATGGGTAGTGAAGAAGCTGATGAAGATGGCTAGGGATTGGATTTGGGCAGGGAGGAGGTCCCAGGTCAGTTGGGATACTCTTGCAAGGCCGGTAGTCAGGGGTGGTCTTGGGCTGGTGGACTTTCCTAAGAGGCTGCACTGTTTGCGAGCTTGGTGGTTGAAAAGAGCTGTGGAACTATGGGGCGAGAGCTGGGTGCCTCTGATGCAGAAGGTATGGGAGATGCGAACATCTCCTTGGGGGTCCTCCGGCGATCTGCTCTCTTTGGTGGGGCTGATTGGGACTCGGCGGTTGAGATTTAAGGGCTTTTGGTGGGGCGTAGCTGATGGAGCATACCGAATTGGCCTGTGCTGGTAAGGCAATGAGGGGGAGGCAGTGTGGGGGCCAAACATGTGGCGTTGGGATAGATTGCTACTGGGAGGTGCTCCACTTGCTACGTTTGATATTGGGGAAGGGGTAGAGTGCTAGCAGGGACTTGGCCAGGATCTTTGGCCAAGTGGCTGGCAGGGAGTAGGGATCGGCGAGGAGTGGGACTGGGCAGGTGTTTGGTCTTGAAGTGCAGAGGTACGGAAGTGGCTTCCCCCCAAGTTCTGGGTGGTATGGTGGCGAATGTTGCGGAGGAATGTCGTGCTGAATTTCCGTACAGGGCATTTGGTGGATGGAGGACAATTTGACTGTGAGGAGTGTTATGATGTTGGGAGAGCTGGGGGTCATGTACAGACACCAGAACATTAGCTAGGAGAGTGCGAGGTTCTGGGGGACTTTTGGGCTGAGATAGGGGATCGACTGGGTGTAGAGCGTAGGCGGGTGGGGGAGGGAGGTAGATGGGAGGACTTGAGATCTCAGCTCGTGGGTGGGGTGGGTAATAGTTGGCTCACTGTAGAGTGGGTACTGGCAATATGGGTAGGACTGGCTGGTCATTGGCTCTTTGTATTTGAGGAGGGACAGCAGCTGGGGCTGGGGGAGAAGATATTAAGATGGGAGGGGCTATTGGAGGATCTGCTGACTGGGTGGTGGGTGGGTTGGGGTCCTCAGGAGGGCCGACGGCGAGGTTTGGTGATGAGGATCTGTAAGCAGAGTGGTGGAAGGGTGGTGATGGTGTTCGACAAGGTGGTCTTTCA
>RBNI01006822.1:0-10944 GCA_003990745.1 Jimgerdemannia flammicorona | reverse complement strand
TGTGTATAATATTATACAAATTTACTTACATATAACTATAAAGTAATAGATATTCTATTATATATCTATTAATTGTTTAAAAAAATACTCTTTATTATAAGTAATATATAAGGTATTATCTTTATTAAAATTAATAGTTTTAATAATATCTATATTATATAAATAGAATTAGATCTTATAAATAACTTTAACCTCTAAGACTAATTAAATTATAATACTTGATCTTATAAGAATGAAGTATTCAACTCTATTATTGTAAGTGTACAACCTCCAAGCCACTGAAATCACATGTCACCCTCTGAACAAGCCACCAAAATCACACGCGACCTCTGAATAAATCTGGAAATCACCTGCTCAATCACAAAGTTGAGTCAAACTGAAGTTACAGTATACAAAGCTGAGTCAACATGAAGTCACGGAATACAAGATTTATATAAATGGAATCTTACCAATCAGGACCAAATGCATATATACTGAGTATAAAAATGCATCAAAACAGAGAACCAAAACAAACAACAACCACAACTTCCAAATACACAAACATGACTACCAAGATCTATAACCACATCCGTGCTGACATTTGAAATGCCATTGTCAACCGAGCCACACCCCCTCTGCCCCTCATGAATATCCATAGCCTAGCACCCCTCTACTTTGTGGAAGCCTGATAGAATACCCTGAATATGCTTAATGAGGCCCACCAAATCAGACAAATCTCAAGCTACTACCAGATTGGCTGCCTCCTAGAAGACATGGTCAAACACCACTATGATACAGACATCACTCAGATGTCTCAACACCAGAAGCTCATTGCCTGCAAACACCGAGAACTCTTCTACAAGTACAGTACCTTTATTTCCCGCCTCTGAGTTACTACCAGTGAAATGGTTACTACCCTGTCCTATGGTCAAATTGATGATATGATATAAGAACTCAACCACAAGTATCTTGAGTATATTGAAACCATAGACAGAACCTTCCCGCACCCTAATGACCATATTCTGCAAATGCCTCAAGTTGGTTATGTGATGAAAGACGTCTATGATATAATCCACTTCGATGAAAACAAAGCAGAAGACAATGATTCCTCTAACACCAACATGACCTCTAGCCAAGAATCCCTACCAATCCTGATCATACTGCCAATCTTGCCAATGAACTTACAATAGTTCATAACCACATATGAGACTTATTGAGACAATGACCACTGGCACAAATACCAACCTGCATTCACCCCCAATTACTTCAACTATAATGAAAAGACCAGAGAACACAATCTGTACCTTCAGACAACCCTCGAAATCAAACCAACAACTCCACCACCTGAGTACGAGTGACACGAACTACAGCTACCAGCTTACTACAACTCTGCAACTCATAGTGCTGTAACCTATAGAAGGTATACAGATAGCGAATCCAATGAAAGTGAAGACAATACACCCCTCCTTCACCCACCAACACCTTATTCAGCATATAAGACAGATGATGCTATCCTGTGGGACAGAGACAAAGTTCCAATGTATTATTACTTCAGTGAATAAGGAGAAGTAATCCATGAACCACTCTTCCTAGACAACTACTTCATCAGAGATGATGCAATTGATAGTAATATCATTGAAGACTATCCAGACAGTGTCTAAACCTATAAATAGCTTAGCAGTCATAGTATAGTTAGATTAGCCTCATACAACATGACTGTGAACTAACTCAGCAGTCAGATGATCTCTTGATATATCAGATCACTATTGTACTATGTGACTGCATTCTGACTCAGCAAGACACTTAGTGCTACATCCATATTCAGTATAGTCCAGATAGCCCCTCACTAGTATAAATACCCCATCCTCCAGATCTCAGAATCTCAGACCTGAACAATCTGAACACAACTCCTGAGCACTTCTCCACAATATCCCTTCACACAACTACTCCTAGTATAGCAATATCATGAATAGCGAATAAATCTATTTAATAACCCACAAACCACTCTTAAGTAAATCCACTCTCTATTAGGTCCTACTCCTAACCTTGTCATGAAATTTTCTAATTGGGTATTGTCTGCAGTGATATACCAATTCAACTAAGCTGGTCTTAGTTTCTTGAACTTCCTGAAATATGGAAAATCCTGAATATCCAGAACTAGTCTGAAAAAGGACTTTGGTTGAGACATCAACCCAATCTTGAAATCAATAAGTGTAGAGGACATACTCTATATGAAATTGATCTTGACCTTAAGAAAACAGTCTTCCAGAATATCCAGAACTTCTAGAAAACCCTTCCAGAACTACATAATGGTTACCCTAAAAAGCAACCCTCTTACAACTTGGTAGCAGCAGTTTACAATCCAATTCCACTTCAAGATGCTTCCTCACCCTGCTACAAACCCCTCTGCAAATTCCTACAAGTTAGTATAAAGCCCAACCTCTGAACTGGAATTTATCCTGAACCATCTGACAATCTGAAGAGAATTGAACCTAACGTATAAGGACAATTTGACCTCCACACCTGCAACAAGTGGGACAAACTTCATTCAAAGAAAGAGGTACTCCGATTAAATCAGCAAATAGACAAAACCCTATTCACTAAACTCCTTGCACTACACCCAGCAAGTCAGGATGAAGAAGGTCTTATAGAAGTCTTCTTTACTCTTCTCAATAAGAGTTTTGTCAGCTCCACAAATCTGAGCGACCTAGGACAACCAGCAGCAGCCTTTCTAGCCTTAGTTCCTTACAAAGCCCAAGCTTCTGTAGCTAAGTAGCTCAACTCTACTGACTTTCACCGTACCAGGACCAAGACTGCATTATACTACCGATTCCAGAACAGCAAGGCCCACTATATCCTTAAAGAAGAAGCAAGGGAAACCCTTCATCAACTACCTGATCCTGAATCTGAAGCAGGCCCTGCTACAGCTCTATCTGAATCTGAAACCAATACCAAACCAGAACTTGACTTTGAATTAAGTCCATCTGAAATCAGATATACAACTGATTCTGTCTACTTTGACACCAAGCAAACCCAATTATATGGGGACCAAACTGAAGAGGAGGAGGAGTATCTCAGTGAATTTGATCCAGGATATACCACCGAAAGAGAAGCACCTCCATCAGGACAGAATATACCTATACAGCAACAAATAGCTATTTATCAAGCCCTCACTCCAGACCCACAACTACTACTCCAGCAACTTACATAGACCCAAAGAACACCCTCACACTCTACACTAGTACCTCAAATAGTACCAGTAACACCACTACCAGCAGTCCAACCACCTCCAGTAAACAACATGGCAAACCAACAGATTCTAGACCTCACAGCCCAGGTAGCCATAATGGTGGCAACCATTACTACCTTAGCTAAACAGACCCAACCTACCAAAAATCTGAGCCTACCTACCTTCAATGGTACTGCACAAGAAGTCCAAAACTTCATTAGTATAGTTGATACTAACTTCAAAGTCAATCAATGGACAAATGAGTGAGTTGCTGACCGTGTTCTGACAAATAATTAAGACTACACATTGGAACAACTCTTTGCTATAACTACAACCTATGTCTGCCAAGTTATTACATTCTTCCAAGGATCTGCCAAAGAATGGTGGTGAACCCTTCCTGAAAAACCCCTCACATGGGACACCTGACCTGCAGTAGTTGCCCAGAATGCAGCAAATAATACCCCAGGATATGGAGCCCATCCTGCAGCCCCTGGACTCAAACAACTTATGATTGCTCAATACCGCAGCAAAACTATAATTGCTGAATCTCAAGTAAAACTCCACAATCTCAAATTCGATATACATGACAAAGAAGAATTTGAAACCTTCTATACAAAACTCGAGTCACTCCTGAACACTGTTGGCCTAGAATATATTGCCAATGATGAAGCATGAAATAGTACAAGAGTAGACCATTTATTCGATGCCCTGCCTGAATGGCTTACTAGAAAAATCTGAGAACAAGGCCGCCCAGTTGGTTGTGATTACCAATAATGGTGCCTGGCAAGAATCAAGACTATGGTTAAGTGAATCCTAATAGCTGAACCAATTCTACCTCGAAGACAATTTAACAACAAGAAAAAGACTTGAACTAAAAAAGAAGAACCCAAGCATGAAGCATCCTGAGCTCCCTCCACATCCACCTCTTGGATATCTAGAAATCACAAATCCACCCAGCCGAGTACCTTCAAGAAACTGACTGAAGGAGAAAGAAACAAACTTCGAAGAAGTGGAGCATGCTTCTATTACCAAAAGATAGGATACATGGCCAGTGCCTGTTCTAACTGAAAACCCTGAACAGCAACACAAGCAACTGTTACCACCCTGCACCACCTTAACAACCTGACCACCAGAACACTAGACTTTGTTAAGTTGAGGCAAACTGCTAAGGCCCCAACCAAAGGAAGTCAAAAAGCAGCTGGATATGACCTGTATACAGCCAAAGAAGCCACAGTATTCAACTGAGAAGTCAAGCAAGTCTATACAGGAATCAGCATCCAAATTCCTAAAGGACATATTGGAAGAATATGCTATTGCAGCAGCCTAGCATTGAAAGAACTCTCAGTAGAAAGAGGAGTCATTGACGAGAATTATACAGGCGAAATTATTGTCCTCATCCAAAACCATAGTTGGACACCCTTCAAGATTCCTATTGGTTTCTACATTGCCCAGATTCTATTCGAGAAAATCGAATCAACCCTTACAGTCAAAGAAGTCCCTGAACTACTGCCCACCATCTGAGGATCTAAAGGATTTGGCTCATCAAACAAGGCCCCAGTCCAATTTATCATGAGCAAAGAAGAACAATTTTATAAGAAAATTGAAGACAGATATGTACCAAGTGGCCAATGTCCCCATGGTATTGGAATGTACTCTTCCCAAATGATTGATAATTGCTTCTCTTGTGTCAATGAACTGGCTCAAAGAAGAACTAACAAAAGGAAAGCTCCTACAACTGAAATCACTATCATTGGATCAGACAAACTGCTTACACTTAAAGCTTTTGTCAATTGAGCACCTGTCAAGATTATAATAGACAGCAGTGCCTCAGGCAACTTCATCAATGAAGAAACAGCCAACAGACTTAAGGTCTTTACCTCCCCAGTACAACAAACTCAAGCAGTTGCTATAGCCAATGGAACCTCACATATTATTAGCAAGGAAGTCTGCAATCTGCCCTTCCGAATTGGTGACTACTGAGTACATATTACCCTCCAGATTGTACTACTATCTGACAATGAAATCATCCTTGGGACTCTATGGTTAAAACAAGAAAACCCCATGATCGATTGGGTAAACCATTCTCTGACCATCAAGAAAGAACACCATAACTTCAAACTGTAAGGCGAAAAGGACCCACTCAACTCTAGTGACCCTGGACCAAAGATTACCTACATCAACAAGCTATAACTCAAGAAATTAGCCAAGAAATGCCCTCTCTTTGCTATCTCCATTCACCCATCCAAAGAAGAACCTGAGAACTCCAAAGAAGACTTTTTCAAAGTTGACAGCCATGTCAGACCACTACTCCAGAAATTCTGAGACATATTCCCAAAGAAGCTCCTGAAAGGCCTACCTCCCAAATGAGCAGTAGACCATACCATCAAGACCATTCCAGATGCCAAGCCAGCCTTCAAGCCAATCTACCACATGTCTCCAAGAGAAATTGATGCCCTCAAGAAAGAAATTGATGAACTCCTAGAACAAGAATTCATCAGACCTAGTGTATCACCTTATGATGCACCAGTCTTCTTTGTTGTGAAGAAAGGAGGAGATCTATGAATGTGTATTGATTACTAAGACCTCAACGAACAGACCATCAAGAACTATTGCCTGCTACCCAGAATTGATGAAATATTCAATAGACTTACCAACCTACAATTTATGAGCTCTTTTGACCTGCGAAATGGTTACTGGCAAATTGCTATGAAAGAAGAAGATATCTACAAGACAGCCTTCCGAACCTACTATGGACACTTTGAGTTCCTGGTTATGCCTTTTGGCTTAACTAATACTCCTGCAACCTTCCAGACACTGATGAATACCATCCTACACCCATATCTGGACAAATTCATTATTGTCTACATTGACGACATCCTAGTCTTCAGCAAAACCCTGGAGGAATATCTTAAATACCTTGAACTAGTACTACCGAAACTCTGAGAAAACTGACTCTTTACAAAACTCAGCAAGTGTGAATTCCTCCTAAAGGAAATCCAATTCCTTAGACACATTGTCACCCCAAATGGAATCAAAGTGGACCCCAGCAAAATCTCTGCAATCAAAGATTGGCCCAGACTCAAGAAGTTGAAAGACCTCTAGTCATTCCTGGGATTAGCAAACTATTATAGGCAATTTGTTACCAATTTCACCAAAATCACTACTGCCCTTACCAAAATGACCAAACACAGTAAGAAAGAAGAACAACTCTGGACTATGAAATAAGAGAAAGATTTCAACAATCTTGCAAATTGGGGACCTGAACAAGATACAGCCTTTCAAGCATTGAAAGATGCCTTGATAACCACTCCAGTACTTCAAGCAGCAAACCCTGCTCTACTATATGAAGTTACTACTGATACCTCTGACCTAGCCCTTGGAGCAGTACTCATGCAAGAAGGACACCCTGTGGCCTATCACTCCCGCAAGTTCAATGATGCCGAAATCAACTATACAACTCATGAGAAAGAAATATTAGCCATCATAGACACTCTGATCAAATGGTGACCATACCTAGAAAGAGCACACTTCACCATATTGACTGACCACAAGTCATTAGTCAATATCAAGACCCAAGCTACCCTTTCTCGAAAGCAAGCCAGATGGATGAAAGTCCTCACCAACTTTGACTATTAAATCTAGTATCGCCCTAGCAAGGAAAACATTGTTGCTGATGCAATCTCCAGACCACCCATTGAAGAAGTTATCCAAACCCTCACCTTGGTTATAAACTCCATCATGGAATAAATTATCACAGCATGTGCTGATGATAAAGAAGCTCAAGTACTCTGAGAAATTCTGAGTAGTGACGATACTGACAAGCATACTCAGTACCATCAATATCAACTCAAGAACAATGCTATCTATTACAAGAACAGACTGTATGTCCCAAACAACTGAGACCTCTGAAGGACTATCCTATTTGAATGTCATGATGCCCCTATAGCTGGACATTTAGGATTTGATAAATGCTATAAAGTTATCTCGCGAAACTTCTATTGGCCCTGCATGGCAGATCAACTAAAGACCTACATCACTTCCTGTGATGCCTGCCAACAGAACAAGTCCTCAACACTAGCAAAACCTGGTTTACTCCACCCTATCCCAGTACTATCTGCAAATTGGGAACAAATCTCTATGGACTTCATTGTACAACTACCCCAAACCAAGAATGGAAAAGATGCAATTGTTGTCTTTGTGAACTATCTCAGCAAACAAGCCCACTTTGTGCCAACTACTACCACTGCAACAGCACCAGATATAGCCACACTCTTGTTTGACAACATCTTCTACTATTATGGTCTTCCTAAGATCATTGTTAGTGACCAAGATCCAAAATTCACCAGCCACTTTTGGAAAGCTCTCCATGTGTACCTCAGAACAAAACTTGCACTATCCATAGCCTTTCACCCTGAAACTGATGGCCAAACTGAAAGGATGAACCAAACTCTGGAACAAATGCTAAGGAACTATGTTTCCTACAGACAAGATGATTGGCATGAACACCTCACTGCAGTCTAGTTTACCTATAATAATAGCAAGCAAGCCTCTCTTGGAATGACCCCATTCTTCGCCAACACTGGACAAAACCCAAACACCTCTTTGACACTCATCTGAACTACTGAAGAACCCTCTATAGTTGAAGCTATTGAAGAATTCTTACTCCAAATACATAATCTAAGCCAGATCGCAATTGAGAATTTATCATGAGCTCAAGAATAACAGTCACAGTATATTAACCAATACCGCTGAGAAGAAACCTTTGATATTGGAGAAAAAGTTCTACTAGACATCCAAGGATACTGAGTTGACAACCTCAAGCACAGACCATCTACGAAGCTAAACAGTAAGTTCATTGGACCATTCAAAGTCATCACACAAGTCTCTCCAACTTCATACAAATTGGTACTACCAGACACCATTAAGATTTACTGAGTCTTCAATGTCTAACATCTTAAGTGATACAATGAAAATAATGATGAACTATTTCCAAACCAAACCACGAAACCACCTACACCTATCATTATTAATGACCAAGAAGAATATGAAGTTGAACAAATCCTCAACAAATGTGGCCACAAGAACCACCCAGAATACTTTATCAAATGGAAAGGATATCCAATCCATGATGCAACATGGGAACCCAAGACCAACCTCTAGAATGCCACCAACTTAGTTCAGGAATATGATTCTTTGAACAACTAAAATCAAATACTCTGCACCTATCTGTACATACTATATATTACCCTTGCAAACATTATAATTATCACAAACAAAATCAAGAACTTAGCAAAATAAGACAAGAATACCGACCCTCTGAAAAAATAGCAAAACTGAAAGCAAGCCTATTCTCTCTGTACCACTGGTGGGAAATGAGGCATAGACATTTAAGAAGATTTCCTAGAGGAAATTCTCCAGCAGTGAATGATGTCAGAATCACTTCTGGCACACAGCATTGAATACATGACCCTTTAATGTGTGAATCTAATGTATTAGGCAACTATACTATGAGCATGTCACTTTCTGAGAAAAATAGACTTCACTGGACTTTTGACCTCTTAAATGGTGTAATAATACTAGAATAAAATTAGAAGGCTCTGATGAGGATGTTGAAAGCTAAGAAGGGGAGAGTTGTAAGCATACAACCTCTAAGTCACTGAAATCACATGTCACCCTCTGAACAAGTCACCAAAATCACACGTGACCTCTAAACAAATCTGGAAATCACCTGCTTGATCATGAAGCTGAGTCAAACTGAAGTCACAGCATACAAAGCTGAGTCAATGCGAAGTCACAGAATATAAGATTTATATAAATAGAATCTTACCAATCAGGATCAAACACATATATACCAAGTACAAAGATGCGTCGAAACAAAGAACCAAAACAAACAACAACCATAACTTCCAAATATACAAACATGACTACCGAGATCTATAACCACATCTGTACTGACATTTGGAATACTATTGTCAACCAAGCCACACCTCCTCTGTCCCTCATGAATATCCATAGCCTAGCACCCCTCTACTTCATGAAAGCTCGATGGAACACCCTGAACATGCTTAACGAGACCCACCAAATCGGACAAATCTCAAGCTACTACCAGATTGGCTGCCTCTTAGAAGACATGGTCGAACACCACCATGATACAGACATCACCCAGATGTCTCAACACCAGAAGCTCATTGCCTGCAAACACTGAGAACTCTTCTATGAGTACAGCACCTTTATTCCCCACCTCCGAGTTACTATCAGCGAAATGGTTGCTACTCTGTCCTATAGTCAAATCGACAACATAATACAAGAACTCAACTACAAGTACCTTGAGTATGTTGAAACCACAGACAGAACCTTTCTGCATTCTAATGACCATATTCTGCAAATGCCTCAAGTTGGTTATATGATGAAAGACATCTATGATATAATCTACTTCGATGAAGACAAAGCAGAAGACAATGATTCCTCTGATGCCGACATGACCTCCAGGCAAGGATTCCTGCCAACCCTGATCACACCACCAATCTTGCCAATAAACTTATAACAGTTCATAACTGCATACAAGACTTATTGGGACAATGACCACTGGCACGAATACCAACCTGCATTCATCTCCAATTACTTCAACTACAATGAAGAGACCAGAGAACACAATCTGTACCTTCAGACAACCCTCAAAATCGAACCAACAACTCCACTACCTGAGTATAAGTGACATGAACCACAGTTGCCAGCTTACTACAACCCTGTGACTCATAGTGCCATAACTTATAGAAGGTATGCAGACAGTGAATTTGATGAAAGCGAAGACAATACACCCCTCCTTTACCCACCAACACCTTATCCAGTATATGAGACAGATGATGCTATCCTGTGGAATGGAGACAAAGTTCCAATGTATTATTACCTCAGTAAACAAGGAGAAGTAATCTGCAAACCACTCTTCCTAGACGACTACTTTATCAGAGATGATACAATCGATGGTAATGTCATCAAAGACTATCCAGACAGCGTCTAAACCTATAAATAGCTTAGCAGCCATAATATAGTTAGATTAGTCTTATATAATGTGACTGTGAACTAACTCAGCAGTCAGATGATCTCTTGATATATCAGATCACTATTGTACTACATGACTACATTCTGACTCAGCAAGGCACTTAGTGCTATATCCATATTTAGCATAGTCCAGATAGCCCCTTATTAGTATAAATACCCCTTCCCCCAGACCTCAGAATCTCAGACCTGAACAATCCAAACACAACTTCTGAGCACTTCCCCACAATATCCCTTCACACAACTACTCCTAGTATAGCAATATCATGAATAGTGAATAAACCTATTTAATAACCTACAAACCACTCTTAAGTAAATCTGCTCCCCATTAAGTCCTACTCCTAACCTTGTTATGAAATTTCCTAATTGGGTATTGTCTGCAGCAATATGCCAATTCAACTAAGCTGGTCTTAGTTTCTTGAACTTTCTGAAATACGGAAAATCCTGAACATCCAGAACTAGTCTGAAAAAGGACTTTGGTTGAGATGTCAATCCAATCTTGAAATCAATAAGCATAGAGGACATACTCTATAGAGATTGGATTTGGGCGGGAAGGAGGTCCCAGGTCAGTTGGGATACTCTTGCAAGGCCGGTAGTCAGGGGAGGTCTTGGGCTGGTGGACTTTCCTAAGAGGTTGCACTGTTTGCGAGCTTGGTGGTTGAAAAGAGCTGCGGAACTGC
>RBNI01006821.1:0-10944 GCA_003990745.1 Jimgerdemannia flammicorona | reverse complement strand
AAAAAAAAAAAAAAAAAAAAAAAAAAAAAAAGAGAATGATAATCTTGAGGAATAAGATGGTGAGGTAAAAGAGACTGATGATAGACATTCTATTCAGCTGATAGAGGGGGTGGGGCCCTCAAGAGGGGTTACTATCAGTATCTAGTAGAAGTAATTTGTTAGATAGATTACTATAGATAATAGTATAGTTATTTTTGAGAGTAGGAGTAGGGAGGAGAGAGTATATTGAGATAAGGTAGAGTGAGATAGGTTGGATTGGGGCAGATTGGGTTGGAGCTATTAGTGTGGTATGAGAGCCATATATTTATTATAGACTAGTTAATAAAAGTGAGTCTAAGTAACTATAAAAAAAAAAAAAAAAAAAAAAAAAAAAAAAAAAAAAAAAAAAAAAAAAAAAAAAAAAAGATAGTAGATATAAGTAATGGATACAAAAGTGGTAGATATAAAGATGGTGTGTCAAATATGTTTGAATATGTATAAAAAAAGGATGATGTCATTAAAGATTCAAATTTCAAAAATTTGAATTAATCCAGGTTAATTCAGATTAGATTATGAGACAAATTTGAATTAATTTAAATCTATCACATAATGAATCTGATTTGAATCTCATCTGAATAAATTAATCTGTTCGGAGTACTACCCACAGAGTATATGATTGCAGATTCACTTACTAAAGCTCTCCTGGGACCTAAATTTAAACAATACAAAAAAAATGAGTCTTATAGTAAACTATACATCAGTAATGAAACTATACACCAGCAATGGATAATTACAGGACATTTCATAATGAAAAGGAAGCAGAAAAACAATGCATTACATTTTTCTACATCTCTCTTTCTCAAGCATTACATTGCATTATTCTTCTTTTTCTTCTTCTATATTTGAGTTTTCCTACTATTAGAATATATCTATATTCTTCATTTTCACTACAGTTTTCTTATGCTTTAAGCATGGGTATATAGCATTCTTTTAGTACATTCGCAGTCATTTTGTGGTTATTGCTTGGTTACATGACATTCCTGCTTATATTGCATTCTTGCATATTATCTCGTTGAGCGGGAGTGTTGAAATTCACATTATTACATCTCGATAATGTGGCTTATACGTAACTACGTCATCTTTGAGTTACGTCACTCGACGCGAGCAATCAATAAAAACAACGCTGCTCTTCTCCTCCACTCCATATTCCCAACTAAGTTACAATAGAGAATGAAGTTAAAAGACATATTGTGGAATGCGATTGCATATTGGCTCGACCGCTAAAGAAAACGAGAGAGGTGTGTAAACAAACCAAAACATATATCATGGACTTACAAACACAGAGCTGTATATGCTTAAATATTTTTTCTTACACGCCCTGTTGATCGGAGATTTGAGCTCTCTTTTCTGTTAATAAAAACGCACAAAATGTATTGAGGATTAACACCAAGTCACGTGGTTTGATACCAATAGTCAACAATCCGATTTCGCCCTTTTTTCTGTGACCAAAAAATGACCAACCACTGCACGGAGAACCTCGTTGCCCTTATATGTGCCAGTAATAGCGGAGTCCCTTTTTCCGTGAGCAAGCTTCGTCAGATATACGCCATATGGAAGATTCCGCCCAAGCGAACCCTGCCCGAATTCCTCTTTTCGCACCCCGAAATCTTTCATCTTTACCGAGGATACGTCACGCTGAACCCAACGCACGGAGAATTTGTGTGCCTATCCAAGCTGGAACAGGTCCTCATCGAATTGACGACGAACGGCCCCGTAGATATATCCCTCTTGGAAGCCCGGTACATGGAACGCTTTGGGACCGGATACTGGAAACGGTCGCTGCCGACCTTCCTCGCCGAGCATCCTGACATGTTCTTCATCGATGGAGACAACGTGGAGATGGTGGCGACGTATGCGGCGACTAAATGCGTGAGCAGGCTTGCGCAACTTTTGCACCCGCGGAGGAAGACGCCCTTGAAAGTGGATATATCGGCCTTGGAGGGCTGGTACAACCTGAATTTTGGGCCTGGGTATTGGAAGCAGCTTCCCGGCGAGACCTTCAAGTCGCTCTTGGCTCGGCATTCCAATTTTTTTATCGTTGATGGGGAAGAAGTCACGCTGCGCATCACCGAAACCCTATGCGTCACCTACCTTCGCCAGCTTGTGGAGTTCGCGTCCGGGAGGAAAGTGGATTCATCCGATCTGGCCTCGTTATACAAAGAAAAATACAAGTACAATGATTGGAAGTGCTTCGGAAAAAAATTCGATGCCTTCCTGAAAGATCACCCCAACGATTTCCGGTTCGACAATCACGGCCACATTACTCTTGTCGCTCGAAAGTCCACGGCATCTCACAATGACACTTATTCTAGTGAATTCAACGACCCCATCTCTAATTTAACGCACGAAGTCGATGGTGCGGACAGTAACGGTGATTCGTTATCTCTCGACGCCTCCTTCCGGACCTCGACAACTGAATCATCCTCGACCCAGAAAACATCATTCTGGGACGAGAGCGAAGAATCTACATGGACAACATATAGTGTCGCCGACGACCTGCCGATTACGTCACCGTCAACAATTCTCCCCGCCACCGCAGAGCCCTACCCTGCTCAAACCATGTTCAACCATCTCCATCCCCCGGCGCCCGAGCCATGGGAACGGCGCCCCGCAAGCCCGGCCGTCAGCGTCGTCAACTTTCGTATAGCTGATATTATTATACCAAACCCTGACAATCGCGCCGGTGCGTGGCGCACCACCGTCTCGAGCGAGACATTGGAGTGCGGCGACGCCGATGCCAACGATCTGACGTCCTCTGATCTGGCATCCGAGTCGCCGTTTTTAGAGCACGCGTGGCCCCCCCTTGTGCCCTCGTCCAACTCCCATGATGCGTGCGGCGTGCGTGCTGCCGGTCCCTCCGAGGATTGTCAACACCTCACGCTCGACGCGTCGTGGGATTTAGACGCGGAACGTGGCGGCGCGGCGATTGGGATTGGGGATGGGATGGGGAGGAGGAGGAGCGGGTTGCATGAGAGGTTGAAGCTATCGGACCCGGCGAGTCACATCGGGATCCTTGAGGGGTTGTTGGAAATGGAGCGGCGGAGGAACGAATTGGAACGGCGGAGGAATAGGGACGCGCGAGATAGGATTGGGGAGTTGGAGCGCTTGATCGTGGAGAGAGAGCAGGAGATTGAGGAGTTGAGGGATAAGATTAACAGGATGGAGGAGATCATGGTCTTGGAGGGAAGTATGCGTGGGCTAGAGTTGAATGCATACTAATGTGGTTTTACGGATGTAGGATTTTGAATGCAAACAGATGAAGGAGAATCTTTTAGTGATCGGCTAGTCCGCTTTTTTTGCTTACTCTTTACGGATCATGCCAAACAGCAATAGTTTCGATGCAAAGAATTTGGTAATCATTGTACGAAGTAGTGCATTCGTGTTTTATTTGTCTATATTTGTGTCTTTATAGTTGAGATAATACCCTCACGTCATGGCCGGCGTGACGTAAGTGTAACCTTACCTCGTAGTGGGTCATCAACGAGTTGGGTAGTATTTTTTAGTAAGGCCACAAAAACCGAACATGACGTGTCGAAATTGTTGTTTGTTGTCAGTCTCAGTGTGAATCGATGATGCGCTCAGGCGGTTTGTGTTGCGCGGTATGCGGCGACGCAGAAGAGGAGGGTGGTGGGGAAGGTTGCTGTATCCATGGTTTCGTTCCATCGTGTGAAGAATGCAATTGCAAGTAAAACAAAGCCAACCCAATTCGCGACGCGATGTGTCGTGACTCAATGAGAGTGCGTTTTACAGGCTGTTGGGGCTTGCTTGGCCAACCAATGGGGATTTTGTAATAAAAGTGATTCTGAAATAGAGCAACGAGGATGGTCGGAGTACCATTTGTACTTGAGACGGAAGTGTAAATTTTTCATCTTGGCAAGGTTCTTCGGCACCAGGCAAGCGAGGATGATGGAGGTGGAGGGGGGGAAGAGCGATGCATCACGCCGTGCGTTGGGTGGTTAGTGAATCTCAGTGAAGAAACTAAGAATATCGTGAAATCCAATCTCATTTTGTATTCTATCCTATTTTGTATTCCATCTAATTTTATATCTTATATCGTATTCCTTCCCAACTCGTATCTTACACTGCGCTTGTTAAATACTTTGTATAAATACTTCCATTATTTATTCAATAAATTACAGTTCAGCACCATACGGCCTTCAGACACTGGATTCGAATTAGAAATCAATAAGAACTCTCATTATCAAATGATATCAGATGTTCCATATTCTAAGAACACATTGCTTTAATAGATTTAGAGTATCATTCTTATTATATCATTCTTTAGATTTGCCTTATCTAAGAGAATCTAGCACAACAAAGATCATCAAATTTGGATGCATTTGGGTTGAGTTATTGCATTTCAAAGTTTGACTCTTAATTTCGACCTGAATCCAATTCAATTCAATTCAAATTGATTCAATTCATTTGGGAGCACTAATTATAGTTGTTAAGATAATCTTAATATAGTATATAGAGATACTATTCATGTTAAAAATAGTAATGGTGGTTCAGAAGTGGTGGTTTAGAAGAGTTGAAGTCGCTGCGCCACAGTTCGACTTATCCTTAAATCGGAATCCGACAGTGGTCTTAACCTCAAGGACGACATTGCCTCCATATGGAAAGACACAGCCTACCACGACATAACCATCGCCTGCGCTGATGGAGTCGAGCTTAGCGCTTGCCGTGCCGTATTGGCCGCAAGGTATATTCGATCGTTTCATGATTGTGTTTCATGGGGTTATAGACCTATATCTCTTATTAATTCACGTCGCATGATCCCAAAGGAGCCTGGTCTTCAAGGCAATGCTGTACGGAAAAATACAAGAGAGCGTCTCCCAGAGAGTTGCCCTCCACGACATCAACTCTGCAGCGCTCACCATCGTCCTCGGCTTTATCTACACTGACACCACCATCACCACCGCGGTGGACATCTACCGCGCAGCGAGCTTCCTTCTCCTTCCAAAGCTCATGGCAATGGTGCTGGAGGGCGCCCGAGACATTTCCGACTTTGGTGTGTCCTCTTCCCTCCTCAGCGAGGCTACCACCTCCATCCCATGGAGTGAGGTTAGCAAGGACCTCTACGCTGTGCTCCTCAGGCCCTTCTACGCTCACAAGCTCGCCATAGGAGATTTGACAGACCTTTCAAAAGAGGTTATTGATCTGCTCTTCACTTCACCGTGGGCGGCTAACTTCGTCACTCCGGAACATGATCTGCTGCTATGCGTCGTCGACTGGGCCTGGGCGCACACTGAAGAGCCGGGACCTGACATTGCAGAGCGTCATGATATCTTGCGCAATGTCGCCAGTATGGTTCCAGGATGCGAGGGAAAAATCCCACTGGGAAATGACTCGTTGCTATTGACCATGATGAGGCATGTAGACCTTACCCTTGTGTGTCCGCATCACCTGAAGATCCTCACGGAGACTTCTCCGCACTACAAGGCCTTTTGTCACCACGCATGCAAGAACACTGTGTGTCAAACAGGACACCCATCCGGATATCGCAGAAATCAGGACCTCCAGTGGGATCGATCGAAGGCCGGCTCGCGCGTTGTTGTTTCAAGCGATGGCAAGGTTGTGGAGTTTTCTGCCAGGACCTCGGCAAACCTGGTACAGACGGTACGGATCTCCATCCCCGGAATGATAACTCAGGATGGGCTGTGCGAATGGGATGTAGTGGTCGAGTCCATTGGATATAACGCGTCTGGGGAACCGTTTAGCCGGATCGGGTTGGTGGGCGAGGATTTTACTGACTTCGATTCTCAATTGATGCCCGGATCATCGGCGTGGGTATTCCGCGACTATGGCGTAATTCTTCGGAGTGGCGATGTAGTGACTTTCCATCTGGATAAGTCAACCATACTTGCGCCCTTTCCGCCAATGGGATTAACCACGGAATCGCATGGACCAACCTTCCGGAGAAGGTGTACTCTGCTGTGAGTTTGGGAGGTCAATCTAAGTATCGGATAAAAGAAGTTTGCGAGTGCAGAAAGGCGTGAGTAGCACGGCGTAGAGGTCCTTGCTGTCCTCACTCCAAGGGATGAAGGTAGCGGCCTCGTTGAGGAGAGACGAGAAGACGCCAAAGGAAATGTCTCGGACGCGCTACAGCACCAGTCATGAGCTTTTGGAGAAGGAAGCTTGCTGCGCGGTAGATGTTCACCATGATAGCGATAGTGGTGTCATCGATCGATTCGGTGTAGATGAAGCCGAAGACGATGGCGAGCGCTGCAGAGTTGATGTCGTGGAGGACGACTCGCTGGGAGAATACTTTCTTGCATATTTCCGTATAGCATTGCCTTAAAGACGGAGGCACTTTTGGGACCATGGGGCACGAATTAAAATTAGATGGATGTATAAAACCCATGAAATACAATTCGAACACACCTTTGGGAGGAGAAGGAAGCTTGCTGTGCAGTAGATGTCCGCCGCGATGGGAATGGTGGTGTCATCGATCAATTGGTGTAGATGAAGCCCAGGACGGTAGTGAGCTGTATACTTAATGTCGTGGAGGATGACTCGCTGAGAGGCACTCTATTGCATGTTTCCGTATAGCATTACCTTTAATACGGGACCATATGACATGAACAAATGTGAGATAGATATATAACCCCACAAAACACAATCAAGACACACTGCGCAGCTAGTACAGCACGGCAAGCGCCAAGCTCTACGCCATCAGCGCAGACGATAAGCAATTGCTGTAAGATGCACATGATGACAAAATTGACATCAAGATTTTCTATGTGCCCAAGCATTTACTACATCTCTTCTAGCGGATGCCAGAAAGGATAAAATACGCAATACATATTTTTCGGCTAAAAGGTGTATGAGGATGGGTTGTATTCACAAGACAAAAATCAAAGACGACGCCATAGGAGATTTGGCAGACCTCTCCAAAGAGGTTATCGAGCTGCTCTTCACCGCACCCTGGGCGACTACGACCTCCTTCTGTATATCGTTGACTGGGTCTGGGCGAATTCCGAAGAGCCGGAACCCGATGTTGTGGAGCGTCATGACGTTTTGCGTGATGTTGCCAGTATGGTTCCGGGATGCGAAGGAAAATTCGGCTAGAAAATGACTCGTTGCTAAACATGATGGGGCATGTGGATCTCACCCTTGTGTGCCCGCATCGCCTGAAGATCCTCACGGAGGCGGTCAATGGGCTTGCCGAGACATCTCCGCACTACATAGCCTTTTGGTATCACGTAACCTCCGCTCCCGGAATGACAACTCAGGATGGGCTGTGCGAATGGAATGTAGTTGTCGAGTCCATTGGATATAACACATCTGGGGAACCGTTTAGCAGGATCGGGTTGGTGGGCGAGCAGTTTACTGACTTCGATTCCCAAATACCGCAAGGCCGATTATCGGAAAGTAATGGGACCCGCTACTATGGCGTCATTCTTTGGAGTGGCGATGTAGTGACTTTTCATTTGGATAAAGGCAACCATACTTGCGCCCTTTCCGTCAATGGGATTAACCACGGAATTGCAGAGACTTTGGGCTTTCAATCCAAGTATCGGATAAAAAATCCATGCATATATATATAGTGTCATCTTCGATTTTTATCGGCAGATTGACATTTTATTGTATGGATTTTGGTGTATCCTTCTTCCATTCTTTCAGCCCAAATATATTCTAGTTACTGCTTTCGCTCGCTGATAATACCTAAAATGACTGTAGTTGTTCTGTCGCAACGAACGACGCACAACAATTCTTCGGCATTTTCCACGTGCCCCCAAAATCTTGGTTAGGTGAAATCACAGAACGGTAAATGTATATATATCGCACTGATATTATTCTTAATTTACTGTGACGACGGCTGGGTATGAATTACAACAGGTCATAATCACTGCGCCACAGCTCAACATGTCTTTGAATAATAAAAAACGAAACATGGTTGTGGAAACCAGCAGTGGTCTTAGCCTCAAGGATGACATCGCCTCCATGTGGAAAGACACCTCCTACCACGATGTAACCATCGTCTGCGCTGATGGCGTCGAGCTTGGCGCTTGTCGTGCCGTGCTGGCCGCAAGGTGTGTTTAATCGTTTCTTGATTGTGTTCTTGAGTTTTATAGATATATCTTATCTTTAATTTATGTCACATGGTCCGAAAGGTGTCCCATCTTCAAGGCAATGCTGTACGGAAAAATGCAAGAGAGCATCTCCCAGCGAGTCATCCTCCATGACATCAACTCTGCAGCGCTCACCATCGTCTTCGGCTTCATCTACACCGAATCGATCGATGACACAATTATCACCATCGCGGTGGACGTCTACCGCGCAGCGAGCTTCTTTATCCTCCCAAAGCTTATGGCAATGGTGCTGGAGCGCGCCCGAGACATTTCCGACTTTGGCGTCTCCTCGTCTCTGCTCAACGTGGCTGCCGCCTCCATCCCTTGGAGTGAGGACAGCAAGAACTTCTACGCCGTGCTACTCAAGCCCTTCTACACTCGCAAAATCGCCATAGGAGATTTGACAGACCTCTCCGAAGAGGCTATCGAGCTGCTCTTCACTGCACCCTGGGCGACTACTTTCGTCACTCCCGAATACGACCTGCTTCTGTGTGTCATCGACTGGGTCTGGGCGCATTCCGAAGAATCGGGACCCGACATTGCGGAGCGTCATAATGTCTTGCGCGATGTTGCCAGTATGGTTCCGGGATGCGAGGGCAAAATTCAGCTTGATAATGACTCGTTGCTGAACATGATGAGGCATATGGACCTCATCCTTGTGTGCCCCCATCGCTGGAAGATCCTCACGGAGGCGATCGATGGGTTTGCCGAGACGTCTCCGCACTACATGGTCCTTTGTCACCACGCATGCAAGAATACTGTGTGCCCAACGGGGCACCCGTCTGGGTACAGAGGAAGTAAAGAGCTTCAGTGGGATCGATCGAAGGTCGGCTCGCGCGTTGTTGTCTCAAGCGATGGCAAGGGTGTGGAACTTTCTGTCGGAACCCCGGCGTCCATGATACAGACGGCGCGGATCTCCGTCTCCGGAATGACAGTTCAGGATGGGCTGTGGGAATGCGATGTAGTGGTCGAGTCCATTGGATATAACCAGAATAGAAAACCATTTTGCCGAATCGGATTGGTGGGCGAGAAGTTCACTGGTTTCGATTCCCAAATGAATCCCAAATCATCGGTGTGGGTATTCCGGTCTGGCGACGATTATCGGAAAGTAATGGGGCCGAGAGAGATCCGTGAATACGGTGTGACTCTTCGGAATGGTGATGTAGTGACTTGGCATCTAGATAAAGGCAACCACACTTGCACCCTTTCTATCAATGGAATTAGCCAAGGGATTGCGTGGACCCACCTCCCGGAAATAGTATACCCTGCTGTGACTTTGGGAGTTCAATCCAAGTACCGGATAAAAGATCGTCTTTAATTTTATCACTTCATTATTTTTAGCTGATCGACATATATTACACATTGCATGTATGTGTACATATTTTATCTTTTCAAGTATCCGTTAGTAAGCTCCTATTTTTTTTTTTTTTTTTTTTTTTTTTTTTTTTTTTTTTTTACTTATATTTCTGTTTGAACTCTCTAGCCAGTTCACGTATATGCCAGAATACATAAAATATCAGTTGATCAAAATTAGGGAGAGCACAGCCCTTTGAGTGTGTGTTCGACTGTGCATATGTGTAATTAATTTGTAATGCGCTTCGACCGCTGAGCAACGCGGGCTGAACTGCCGAGCGACGATTGACTGCTGAGCGACGATGAGTTGATATGTGGGGAAAGGTGAAGATTGTTCAGGGCGCTCGGGCAATGGAAAAGCCAAGTTGTGCAGTTCGACATTTTTGTGGAGTATGAAAATTCGAATGTATATAGGAGGGTTTTTTTTTTTTTTTTTTTTTTTCGGTCCACAATCTTTTTGTTCATGAAAGGCAGGCATAGTGTAACGAGCAAGCCTAAACCGGAGCGAATGATTGTGAGGTGCGATTCGTAGAATTCCATAATATCGTTATCGCGAAGGCAGGATTGATTACATATCAGAGCCATTAATTATCAGCATCGGTTATCCATTTCGTAAAATTTATACTTACATCACTTGAAATTACACATGTTTTTTTTTTTTTTTGTTCGTGGCTACAATGAATTGCAAGGTCCTTCTATATACGGAACATATGACACTTGCACTAATCCGGTTTGGCAGAGAATAAGAGAAAAGTAAAAAAAAAACGACATGACGGCAATCGCAGGTCAGGTCTGGTCACGACCGAATTACTGTGGACGTGATAACGCTAGCGTCGAAGCAAAACTCAATTTGGTTCTGATATGGGAGCTGTCTAACTTGCATTGGCACGTTGGCCGGTAATAGAAGTGAGTCCTGTCCCTCGGCGTCTCGTAATGGGAAAGAGTGGTCGTATTGGCAAGCCGGCACAATAAATTGTATGTAGAAGCCGACACAACCCCACTGCCTCGTGATGGCTTCTGGGGCTATACCGAGAGGGTTGCATACTTTTTTTTTTTTTTTTTTTGTTCGAGATTGGACATAGCTTAGATATAAAAGCACATTCACAGACCACATATGAAATCGTCCAACATTACAGATCGTCATCCCGTTCCTAACCGAAAATTCACCGCCTATCAGAAGAAATCTCTTCCAACCTCGGCGCACACAAACCCAATTCCTCAAAGCGCCTCGAAACCATCGTTTTACCTCACCAACCTCGCGCCAAGTCCTTCAACTCGCATGCCGGATCAACCCTATTCTGTCACGATGCCAACACGAAAGGCTCCCTTTCTGCATCCTCAGATCGTATGAAACCTAACACATGCTGAAACCGTCAAATTTTCCTGGCGCCGTAGTGACACCCTCCGTGGCTGCCTCTCTAAACACAGCAAAATCGAATCGTGGAGAGACACGTTGGAGTTTTTTTTTTTTTTTTTT
>RBNI01006820.1:0-10946 GCA_003990745.1 Jimgerdemannia flammicorona | reverse complement strand
ACTCTCATCGACTCCCACCCCAGCCTCTGCCAATCTCCCCAGACCAGTCGATCCCCCCAGTTCCTGATGCCCTCCAAGTCCCCTCTACCCTTCCTCACCAGAATCGCCACCTTTCCAAACCAAGCAGCGGCCCCACCCCATTCCCTAGTCCACTCCAACCTATCATCCTCATCCTCACACCTCACATCCTGTAGTAGAAAAAGGTCCGCCTCCAGTCCCTTGAGCCAAGTAAAAATGTTTTTACATCATCCAGATCCCTGCAACCCATTCACATTCAAAGAAAAAATGTTCATTGTACTGTTCATAGATAATAATGTTAAATGATGATCCCATCCTCTACAAGTCCACATCCCGCTCTTCCTGCACCAAGTCCAGTGTGCACTCGGCAGCTCGCTCCCTTTCCCCTAATTCCTGTGCCTCCAGCCCTTCCAGAAGTTCTACCATAGCTCCATCCTCCCTCTCCTCAAAGTCCTCCCTATACTCCAGACAAGCCTCCCTCCAGAGCTGCAAACCATGACACTCATCCCAACAGTAGGCTGCCCTCTCCCCTGCAACCATTGCTAGCTCAACCTTCCTTACACCATCAACCTCGTACCCTTCCTCCTCCAGGAAGATCGCAAGAATTTCCCCTTTCAGTGTCTCCTCCACACCCTCACCCTGCAGAATCCTTTCCCAATGCTCCTCTGGCATCGCCCGCAGGTCCACCTCTCCCAATGTATCCGCCGCGAGGCTATCCATCACCGTGCACATCCACAGCAAGTTCCCCACCTCCTTCCCTCCAGGGGTTGCCGGCCATCCTGCATCCAACATTGTGACATCAGTACCCACACTGGCAGCCTCCTCCCACTCCTCCTCAGGGACATCCACCAGCTCATCCTCACCAGCCGCCACCACCTGGCCCCCTTTCTCCAAATCTGGGACCCCAAAGTGCACCCGCTGGGCCCCCGACATTTCCACATCCTCAGGTGCCCTTCTCTTCGCCGCTGGGCCCCTCCTGATAAGAGGAGGGGGGGTGCCATCCAATTCCTGTTCCCAGACCTCAAAAGTGCTGTCGGTATAGGGGTCCTTACCCAGCACCTCCCCAGCCTCTTCCTTGCCTGCCTCAGCCACCCCTCCACCATTAGCAGCCCAGACACTGGCATCGATGCCCCCAGACACCTCAGCTCCAACTGCCATCTTCTTCACCTCAGCCGTCATACTCACCAGAAGCTCTCTCTGCCTCCTACGCCCCTGTACCCTCTCCCACTACTTCTTGTCCATGCGGACACGTTTCCCCTCTACAACCTCCAGATGCATTGACTCCTCGAAAATCTTCCAGGCCTTTGCCCTCCGTTCCACCGCACCACCCAACTCCTCCAACGCCTCCAACAAGTACTCCTCCTCCTCCTCACTCTCCTTCACCCTTGACACCCTACAACAGACAGTACCCCACATCAACACCGAAGGCCAGTCCCTCTCCTTTCCTGTGGCCTCTCTCCCTGCCAGCCGAATCCTGACATCCACATCACCAGTCCTGATTTCCGTCCCCTCCCACACCTTGAACCCGACATCCACAACATCACCATACTCAGCCATCACCTCCTCAACCCTCCTTCTGGTCTCCATCTTCATCACCATAGGCACCCCCTTGACCGTCAACTGCACTACTCTGGGGTCCCACCTAAGGCACCTCACCATAGGAACTGCCACTTCACCAACCACTACTCTTGTCATCATCGCTACATCTAGTGGACCCACCTCCTCAAATCCCACCTCCACCCCCTCCAGCCCTTTCAGGAACTTCACCGAAGCAGCCCCAGTCACCTGCTGCAAGATAAGCCCCAAGACCATCCTTGCCATCACCGCCAAGCCTCGGAAGCACAAGGTGACCGCAAACTCCGAAATCAACTTCTTGAGTAACGGCGCCACCACCAGCCCCGTCACACCATCAGCAAGGTCCCCCTTCCAAATCGGTAGCCCCAGCCCCACTCCGCCATCAGCCGTCACATCTCTTTTTTTTTCATGATTCCCCATCACACCTCCATCAGCAGTCCCGCCCCCAGCCACAACACCCCCAGACCCTATGCCCACACCCCCATGTTGGGGACCTCCCCCCCTTCCAAGGCTCGCCTTGCCCTTCCCCACCGCAGCACCAGCCCTGGTTCCCGTCAGCCATCCACCCCCCTTCACCTTGTCAGCAAAGCTCATAGGGCCAGTCTCTCCTCCATTCCCACCCGACACCAGCCCTCCTCCAGCACCCTCGCCGCCCTTCGACCCTCCAAAGGCCCCCATCCCCAGGCCATAACCTCTCCCAACCTGCTGCCAGCCAAAGGCCCCAGGTCCACCCGACCCAGCACGCCTATCAGAACTCTTGCTTGTAGACATGTTTATAGTACCTTTCCTCTGCTTTGTGTCGAAAAAAAAAAAAACTGTTGCCTGAAGTTTGTGTAATGCGAATTATACTCTCCTAAGATTTGCTACGTGCCATGTATCATATCCCCATCAGCATCCAGGACCCCATCCCACCGATGACACACTCTCCGGGCTTTGAGAAGTCTTGATAAGTATCAAGTAGGCCGCTCACCCTCCTCAAGCCCCTGCCACTGTAGTCTAGCAGCCATGCCCTGCATATGAGTCTCCTCCTCTTCCCTCAACACCTGTTGTAGTTCTACAATCTCCAATTTCACCCTCTTGATCCTCCAATCCTCCACCCCTACAACAGTAAGCAAATCCACCCAATCCATTTGTAATCTCCTCAGCCTGTTGGAAGCACACCTCGTGTGCCTCCTCCTCTGCTTTCCAGCCTCTCTACCAGCCTCTCTCCAATAAACCCTCGCAGCCTCTTTCAATCTCATCCAGCAGACAGCCACAGGCAAACTCTCATGTCTCCAGGTAAAAACTTTTGCCTGAATGTTCACCACCCACAATTCCCACAACTCCTTTTCAGCCAGCAGGGAGGAGTTAAGGTGCCAATGTCCGGGTCCATCTCCACTCCCCCCAAACTGCCCCTGCCCCAAAAGTCCCCAGTGATCAGACCATGGGCACCACTCCACTTCCAATGTCTTCCAAACATCCAACCCCCAGCACTCCGCCATCAGAATCCAATCAATCCTTGTGCCCAAGCCATTCACCCAATGTGTGTAGACCCTTGCATCACCCCACCTCGTTCTGCCCATATCCCCCAATGAGCTCAATGTCTCTACCTCTTCCCATGCATCCAGACCCCCACTTCTACCCCCGGTACTCCTCCCTCCATCAGTCCTGTCTAGATGCTGATCCTGAACCATATTAAAATCCCCACCGAGCACATTGACCCCTTCCTCCAAAAGAATACCCTCCTCCAGCAGCTCCCTAATCCAAGCAGTCCTCTTGCCCCTAACCGCAGAGCAGTAGCAAGAGCCCACCTTCACTGATTCCCACCCTGGCCAATACCAATCTCCCCAAACCAAGCGATCACCCCAGCTCCTGATTTCCCCCAATTCACCTCTACCCTTCCTCACCAAAATCACTACCTTTCCAAACCATGCCGCAGCCCCACCCCATTCCCTAGTCCACTCTACCCAATCGTCCTCATCCTCACATCAAACATCCTGCAGTAAAAAGTGATCAGCCTCCAATCCCTTGAGCCAAGTAAAAATGTTCTTGTGCTGCCCAGAGCCCCTTAACTCATTCACATTCAAAGAGAAAATGTTGGTTGTACTGTTCATAAGGAATAATGGTATATCGTAGTCCCATCCTCTACAAGTCTGCAGTCCACTCCTCCTGCACCAAGTCCAAGTCATGTTCAGCAGCCCACTCCCTCTCTCCTGCTTCTTGTGCTGCCAATGCTCCCAGAAGTTCTACCATTGCCCCATCTTCATGCTCCTCAAATTCCTCGCGATACTCCCAACAGGCCTCCTGCCAGAGCCGCAAACCATGATGCTCTGCTCAGCAGTAGGCCGCCCGCTCACCAGTGACTACCCCAAATTCTGCCCTCCGCACCTCATCAACCTCATACCCCTCCTCCTCCAGGAAAATATCCAGAATCTCCACCTTCAGTGCCTCCACCATTCCATCACCACGCAGAATTCTTGCCCAATGCTCCTCAGGCATCGCTTGCAAGTCTACCTCTCCCAAAGCTTCAGCAGCGAGATTGTCCATCACCTTGCGCATCCACAACAGGTTCCTCACCTCCTTCCCTCCTGGGGTCCCTGGCCGCCCTGCCTCCAACATTGTAGTGTCAGCTCCTATACTGGCAGCCTCATCCCACTCCTCCTCAGGAATATCCACTAGCTCATCCTCGCTAACCGCCACCACCTGACCCCCTTGCCCCACATCAGGAACCCCAAAGCGTACCTGCTGGGCCCCCTGCATCCTCGTATCCTCCATCGCCCCTCTCTTCCCAACCGGGCCCCTCCTGATAAGTGGGGGGGGGTGGCATCCAACTCCAGCTCCCACACTTTGAAGGTACTATCAGCAAAAGGGCCCCCGCCTAATACCCCTCTAGCTCCTGCCTCCTTTGCCTCCACCTCCTCTCCTCCATTCCCAGTCCAGACACTGGCTTCAGCGCCTCCAGACTCCTCAGCTCCAACTGTCGTCTTCTTCACCTCTCTTGACATACTAGCCAACAGCTCTCTCTGTCTCTTGCATCCCTGGGCCTGCTCCCACTGCTTCTTATCCATATGGAAACGCTTCCTGCCCATAACCTCCAGATGCGTCGACTCCTCGTACAGTTTCCAGGCCTTCACCCTCCTATCCACAGCACCACCCAACTCCTCCAGCACCTTCAACAAGTCCTCCTCCTCCTCTTCACTCCCTTTCACCCTTGATACCTTGCAGACAAAGGCCCCCCACATCAGCACCGAGGGCCAGTCACTCGCCTTCCCTGTGGCCTCCTTTCTCGCCAGCTGAATTCTGATATCCACGTCTCCCATCCTGATCACAGTCCCCTCCCACACCTGAAAGCCAACATCCACTATGTCACCATACTCAATCATCACCTCCTCCACCCTCTTCCTTGTCTCCTCCTTAGTCACCGTGGGCACCCCTTTCACCAGAAACTGCACCACTCTGGGGTCCCATCGCAAGCACCACACCATGGGGACCACCACCTCCCCAACCACAACTCCAGTCTTCAGCACCTCATCCAGTGGACCTGCCTCCTCAAAGCCCACCTCGACCCCCTCCAGACCCTTCAAGAACTTCACCGAAGCCACCCCAGCCACCTGCTTCGAAACAAGCCCCAGAACCATCCTTGCTATCACCGCTAAGCCCCAGAAGCACAAGATCACTGCAAACTCCGAGATCGACTTCTTGAGTAATGGTGCCACCGCCAGTCCTGTTACACTATCTGCCAGGTCCCCCTTCTGCATCGGGATCCCCTGCCCCATCTGGCCATCAGCCGTCACATCTCTTTTTTTTTCCTGATTAGCCATCACACCACTATCAGCAGTCCCACCACTACCCCCAGCAGTCCCTCCACTTCCCCCACCTCCCACCAGCAAAGGCCCAGCTCCACTAGCATCCTCAGCCTTCTGCTTCCCCTTCCCTCCAGCCTGATCCCTGCAGGCTCCCATTGGCCAACCCCCATTCCTCAGCATATCAGCAAAGCTCTGCCCCTGCTGCCCTCCAGCCCCCCCACCAGTACTGCTGCCACTACCCAAGCTGCCCAGTCCACTCAAGCCACTGAAAGACCCCATCCCCAGCCCATGTCTCCTCCCAACGTACTGCCAGTTGAAAGCCCCAGGTCCACCCGACCTGGTATGCACCTCAGCTTGCTTGCTGCTTGACATTTTCTTAGTATCTTCCTCCAATAAACGACTTGAAAGTGTGTTGTGAAAGTGTGTATAACATGAATTGTAGTGGAGAAAGATGTATGGCAGGCATTCTTATCTTGTCTTTTCTTTGTGAGGAAAGGGGGATGAGAGTTGCAGGGTATTCTTGCTTTGGGTATTTATACTTATTCACCCATCTGATGTGACCTTCCTTTGGTCATGCTTTCTGGCAAAATGCATGACCTGTACTATAAGTGGAGCATGTGCTGATCACATGAGAAAATTCTGATTTCAAAGATCTCATCACTCGTAGTTGTGGTTACACAGAGTTAACAGGTCTTGGTCCACTTTTTTTTTGTCTAGTTGGTGTATTTGCGAGGACTGGCCATCCTTGTCTAGGGCGAGGGCTCCCATTGTTGCGGCTGGGGGTTCGAACCTCTCGGAAATAGACTTTTCTTATAATCCGAGGCAATTCCTAGTAACAATATCTGTCACGTGGATGGACTTAGACTGGTTTTGACATTGTCGGCTTTCCTAAGTTTCACATGAAGCGTCCATCATCATCCAGCAGAGATGACACAGATGGCGTGAAATAGAGTTGTTCAAATGTGTTTTGCTGTACTGTACTAGATTGTTCTTTTGTCTGGGTATCTTCTTGTTGGTTATCCATAGTGTTCCTTTCTCTGCAATGTTTGTTATTATATGTTTCCAGATAAAAATATGTGGTATCCTTCTTGCTTGCTGTATGCTCCTATACTTAGAGCTGTAGTTCCTTCCTTTGCTGGGAGGTGAGTGTTTCCATGTAGTCCTGGAGGGCTTCATGTGCATTCTTCAGGGTTTCTTCTTTTTCCCAGGTGGCATCATGGGTGGGGTAGCCCTTCCACTTGATCAGGAAAAAGCGCTTGACTGTTTTAGGATATTTGCGGACCTTGTGGTCAAGTACTTCCTCAATTTCAAATTCCTCATGATCATTAATCCTAATTGGGGGTGGTGGTGGAACTGTATGCTCAGGGAATGGGTTTTCATGGTAGTCCACCAATTGGCTGATATGGAATACTGGGTGTACTCGGATATTGTGGGGAAGTTGCAACTTGTAGTTGACTTCGCTGATTTTTTCCACAATCTTGTATGGTCTAATTCTTCTAGCACGAAGTTTCTTGGCTGGTTGTTGTGTCAGAGTGTCTGGGTAGAGGTGGTCTGTTCTAAGCATGACCATATCACCAATATTGTAGGAGGCTTCTCTTCACTTCAAGTTTGCATACTTGGTCTGATAGTCTTGTGCTTCTATGAGAGCATCTCTTGTTATTCGGGTAAGATCAGAAATAGTCTTGGCCAGATCTTGGGCTGCTGGGACTGCTGATTTCGCGGTGGTACTCGGGGTCCTTGGGTGTTGACCATGGTTCAGGAAAAATAGAGTCTTCTTTGTGGAGGTTTGCTGACTGTTATTATAGGCAAACTCGGCATGGGCTAGGTACTTGTCCCAATCATTTTGCTTGTAACAGCAGAAGATGCTAAGCATCTGTTTGAGAGTCCTGTTGGTTCACTCGGTTTGACCGTCAGTCTGAGGGTAGTAGGCAGTAGAGAACTTCAGCTTGGTTCCATAGAGGGAGAAGAATGTCTTCCAGAAGTTGCTTATGAACTTGGCATCTTGGTCAGATATGATAGTGCTAAGCATGCCATGTAGCCTGAATACTTGGTTGAGAAAGATCTCAGCAATCTCTGGTGCTGTAGCAGTGGTCTTGGTGGGTGCAAAATGGGCTTATTTACTTAGGCAGTCCACGAATACCACTATGGCATCCCATCCTGCCTTGGTCTTGGGGAGTTGGACAATGAAGTCTATTGCAATCTGGTCCCAGTTGTGACTCGGGATAGGCAAGGGTTGCAGGAGTTCTGCTGGTAGCTTATTACTACTTTTGAATCTTTGGTACATCTCGCATGAGACCACGAAGTCTTTGATATCCTTGGTCATCTTTGGCCAATAGAACTCTCTTGAGAGAAGGTTGTAGGTCTTTTCAAAACCAAAATGTCCTGCTGCAGGAGTATCATGGAGTTCCTGCATGATCTTGAGTTGCAGAGTATCATTATTGGGTACAACCACTCTGTCATGGTCCCTGTAGATAAGTCCATCATGGTAGGTGAATCTCTTGGCCATTTGCCTTATGGGTTCTGGGACCTCGGCCTCTGGGTCTTGGCAGATTTGAAGGAAATTCGTCAGGAGGCTGTCTTGCTGGTAGCCATCCTTGATCATTTGGGTAAGGTCTCCAATTACTTCGACCATGAAGACAAGTTCATCTTCTATGTACCTGGAGAAACCATCAGCCACACGGTTGGTTTTGCCTGGGATATACTTGATTTCCATATCAAAGTTGGCAATGATTTCCATCCAGCGGACTTGTCTGTGGATCAGCATAGGCTGTGTGTGAATATACTGCAGTGCATGGTGATCAGTGTAGGCCACAAATGGCTGTCCTAGAAGGAAGTGGTGCTATTCCTGGAGTGTAGTGACAATAGCCAGGAGTTCCTTCTCATGGGTGGTATACTGGATCTCAGCTGGCTTGAGCTTCTGAGAAAGGTAGGCTACTGGGCGGTCTTCTTGGCTGAGTACTGCTCCAATAGCAACATCAGAGGCATCTGTGGTCAGGGTGAATGGTCTGGTAGGGTCAGGTGCAATCAGCACTGGGGCCTCAGTAAGGAGTCTCTTGAGGTGATCTATAGCCAGGGTGCATTCGGGAATCCATTCAGCTTTAATGTTCACTGCTTTGCAGGCCAGGCTGGTCAGTGGGGCTGCAATAGCAGAGTATCCTTGGATAAACCTTCAGTAATAACTGGTAATACCCAGAAAGCACTAGAGTAGCTTGAGGGTAGTAGGGATAGGGATATCCTTGAGGGCTGATACCTTTCGGGGGTCCACATTGATACCTTCAGCAGAAATGATATGTCCTAAGTACTCAATCTGGTCTTGATAGAATTTATACTTGCTCATCTTGGCATAGAGCTGGTGTTCTCGCAGGAGAGTCAGTGCTTATCTGAGATAGGTGTAATGTAACTCTACTGTCTCACTGTAGATTAGTATATCATCAATATACACAAGGACACAGATGTTGAGGAGTGGTCTAAATATGTCATTCATCAGATACTGGAAAGTTGCTGGTGCATTGGTCAATCCAAAAGGTATGACTCAGAACTGGTAGTGTCCAAACTATGTTCGGAAAGCTGTCTTTTCAATGTCCTTCTCATCAATGAGAATCTGGTGGTAGCCATTTTGCAAATCCAGTAGAGAAAAGGTCTTGGCCTTGAAGATTTGGTGTAGCAACTCATCAATCCTGGGCAAGGCATACCGGTTCTTGATGGTGATCTTGTTGAGGGCTCTGTAGTCAATACACATTCGCAGAGAGCTATCCTTCTTCTTGACAAATAGAATGGGGGCTCCAAATGGAGAGCGGCTGGGTTCAATGTATCCTTGGGTCAGTAGTTTGGTCAATTTATCCTTGAGAGTCTTGAGCTCAGGTTGGGCCAGTTGGTAGATACTCTTGTATGGGGGTTCAGATCCTGGAATAAGATCAATTCTATGTTAGATTTGGTGCTTAGGTGGAAGTCCTTAAGGATCTTGGAATACATCTTGGAATTCTTCAAATAGTTCTTGAGCTTCTGTTGAGATTGGGCTGCTTGTGACTTCAGTGACTTCTTGTACTATACAGATGAAGTAGGTGTTTCCCTTTTTTCGAGAGAGTCTCTTCATTTGAATGGCAGAGATGATTTCGATTCCTTAGTGGTTGGTACCTTCCTGGAGTGTCAGGGTGATCTTTCTGCCCTCATGGGTCAGCTTAACCTCATTGGTTCTCCAGTTGATATCTGGGTTGTGCTGGGTCAACCAGGCTTTTCCTAGGATGATGTCCTGTCCTGGAAGGTCTACAATGCTGAAGTCCAACTTCTCTTGATATTTGCCAATCCTGAGCAAGAGATCTTCACAGATCTTGGTCAATGGTGCAGTCTTACCATCACCGAAGATAACACTTCTTTTCTCAGCAGTTGGTCTGCTTTGGGCTCCAATTCTCTTGGCAGTTTTGGTGCTGATGTAGTTTCCAGTAGCACTGCTATCAAGCAAGACATTGATATTCTGTCTGTGGACTTGGCCTGTGAACTTGATGCAACTGTCCTCCTTCTTGATGGTGTTGAGTTCTTCATCCTCATTGTTGTCCCAATTGCTGTCAGTCTCCTCGAAGTCAGTTTCTCCTCATCCTTCATAAGGAGGGTTGTCTTGTTTAGGTTCCTCCGTTTGTTGAGCTTGGTTTCTTTCAGAGTTGATTTTGAAAACTTTGAAGAGGCATGCATGGCATTCACTAACATATTCCATGCAATACATTCGAATGGAATGAGGGCATCATCCACATGATGCATAACTATCTGCAATTCTCTTGTACCAGTTTTCATCATCTTCCTTCATGGTAGTGACCTTTTGACTGGGAGGTTTGTTGGTAGATCCAAACCCTTTCTTGCCACGGTCTGTCTGGGAGAGTTCGGGGACTTCTTCAATGGTGAGATCTTGAAGGATTTCTTCAATGATTGCTTGGGCAATTCTTTGGCCTGCTTTGACTTCAAATGATGTGTCTCCAAAATTTCGCAAGATGACATGGATTTCACCAGTAAATCCTTGGTCAACTACTCCTCCTCCTAGTCCAATGTTGAACTCTTTGGCTAGGCTGCTTTGCTCAGCAAGGCGGATGTATGTACCTCTGGGAGCTTGCATTGCAATTCCTGTTCGCACTGTAGCATTGGTACTTGGTAGAATAGTGAGGTCTTGACTGCTGTAGAGGTTATATCTAACATTGATTAGGTGGGCCTTAGTGGGGATGGTAGCCTTGTACCATATCTTCTGTTCTTTGATGACATTCTCAGGGTTCTTCTTTCCTGGACCTTCTCCGATGACAGTAATGTTCTGGTTACTGGGTTTGCCTGATCTGTTTCTCTTCTCAAGACATTTGACTGAGATATGTCCTGCCTTTTTGCAGATAAAGCACAATCCCTTTTTATGGAGCTGTCTCTTTTCATCCTCAGTGGGAGGTCTGGGTCCTCTGGGGTTTTGCTGGTTCCTTTGATCATATCTTTGATCATATCTTTGGTCATTCTTTTGATCATTTCTCCTGGTAGGATTTCTTCTATCTTGGTTATCCTTCTTGTGTTCTTGATTTCGTGGAGCTTGTGTAGCAAGGATTT
>RBNI01006819.1:0-10947 GCA_003990745.1 Jimgerdemannia flammicorona | reverse complement strand
CCCCCCCCCCAACAACCACACCAGCTCAGCACACGCCTCATGGACCAAGACCTCAAGGACGAGCTCCAGTATGATGATCCTTCCACCGTCGAGGAGTTGTTCCTCGAGAACAAGAATATCTCCTCCATCGCCTTGCTCACCACCCCCCCCCAAAAGGTGCGCCGTCACCGCGACGCAGACGACGACGACGACGACGACGAGGAGGAGTACGAATACTCGCCTCTCTACGAGTTTGTAAATCTTGTCCAGCTCAGCCTCAATTCCGTCAACTGCCACTCCCTCGACGGCTTCCCGCACCTGCCGCAACTAAGGAGGGTGAGTCTACGCTTCCAGAGGCTTATGGGGTTTGAGAAGACGCGCGTCGCGTCCCTGTCGCGTCGGGCGGAGATGTCTTGAGCGGGATCAACTTGGATGTTGTTTGGGTAGGGAATCGGCATTTGGCTCGCGCGTGATCCAAGCGCGGGGAATCGGTTCTGACTCGATAGTTATTCGGCCACGACGCGCCACCCTCTATACCTTGATTTATACATTGGCTAACGCCCCCTCTTTGAATTTGATTCCTCTTCCTCCTCCCCCTCCCCTTCCCTGATTCTTTACGCACTTGATCTTTCACACAACGCAGCTCACCCTTGCCGACAACAAGATTGCGAACGGCCTCGAGGCCCTTGCCAATGCCAACCTCCCTAACCTCAAACACCTCGATCTGAGCAATAACCGGATTGCCGACGTCTCCGTTCTCGCCCCACTGGTATGCGTTCTTCAATCGATTTGCTCTTAACCCTCGCACCGACCCATTCCACGCAATCTCATTAATTTCCCCACTCCCCACCCACCCGCCCACAGCGTAGCCTCCTCTCCCTTCGCCACCTCTCGACGGTCGCCAACGAGGTGACCAAGCTCCCGGACTATCGTGAGCGTGTCTTTTCGCTGCTCCCGAACCTAGCGACTCTGGACGCACACGACCGCGACGGCAACGACGTGGACTCAAACGACGAGAGCGAGGAGGACGAGAGTGAGGGGGAGGAGGACGAAGACGAGAGCGGCGAGGAGGAGGAGCAGCAACAGCGCGGGCGGGGGGGTGGCAAGACCAACGGCCACGGGCGCGTGCCGGCGAGGCCGGCAACGTACGAGGATGAGAGCGACGAAGATGTTGAGGAGATTGAGAAGGCTAGCGAGAGCGAAGATGATGCCGGGAGCGAGGAGGATGGTGGGAGTGAGGAGGAAGCGGAGGAGGAGGAGGGACAGGAGGTTCAGAGGTATGAGGTTCAGAGGCCGGCGCATGAAAGCGGGAGCGATTACGAGTCTGGGGAGGAGGAGGAGGAGGAGGAAGAGGAAGTCGTACCGTCGAGGGAGGTGCAGGATTGGAAGAGGCAGGCAGAGCCGGAGGAGGAGGATTTGGAGGAGAGCGATGGGGAGAGCGATGAGGAAGTGGAGGAAGAGGAACAGGAAGAGATCGGGCTAGATTATTTAGTCAAAGGGGTAAATACAATTGCATTTTCTTTGCTCGCAGCATTTGTTTTTTGTTCTTCAATCTGCGGATCACATGACCCAACTCTTCCCTACAGGATATCCCCTCGGGCGACTCGGACCAGGATGACGAGTTCGCGCCACCCTCGCATGACGACGATGACGAAGAGGACCTGGACGCCGAAGAGTTCGATGAGGACCGCGACGCCACCGCCGCCTCCGCCGCTGGATTCTCCACCGTCACGCTCACTCCGCCCGCCAAGCGGAAACGCGGCAACCATTCGCCGCATGCGAAGGCTGGCGGTGGCAAGCACGCGCCCGCACACGCGCACGTGCCGGTCGAAGTCGACGAGCTGGGCGGTGATTTTGCAGACGAACTGGGAGGGGAGGAGTATAGTGGGTTCTATCAAGGCGGCGAGGTGGGTTTGAGGGGGTGGGTGGGCAGAAATGGGGAAAAGAGGTGTTTTTGTGGACCTTTTTTATGTTGCACTGTTAACTGACGCTTCGTCTGCGCACATGTTTACCAGGGCGAGTTTGAGAGCGAGCCGCTGGGCGGCGGTGGCGACGACAACGATGAAGCTGAGGAGGAATATGACGGGAACGCGATACCAGGGTCAAAGAAGCCGCGGACTTGAGCGCGTCGGTGGTCATGGCCGTTTTGTTACATACTGGCAGGGTGGGAAGGGAGGGAGGGGGTGGGAAGGGAGGGAGGGGGTGGGAAGGGAGGGAGGGAAGGGAGGAAGGGGGTGGGGGGGTCGGTTGATTGGACAATGTCTCGAGTGGTGAGGGTTGAGAGATTGTGTGTGGGTATTGGTTGCTTGACCGGGATTCATCTCGGGTTTATTCCTATTATGCGCGAAGTGGGATGTTATGGCGTCATTTCTTATCTTTTTATTACTTTTGATTGTTGCGGGATGCCTTGACACAGGGTTGACACCCTACCGCCGCCATCCCTAGATCTTTCCTCGCGCACGACCGAAAAGCATCGCGTCCGTAACGGTCCTCGATGGATCGAATTTCTCCGTCTTGCTCTACGTCGTCTTTCTCTTTGCTATTTCATCCGGTCCTCCCCATCTTGCCATCTTCGCTTACATCTTCATGTAAATTTCATTCTTGCTTACTTTGACGCCGTTGCTTTACCCACCCTCGTCGGCCATCCGTGGGAGGGGGCGCCGACGCGCCTAAAATTTCTCTCGCGCAGTGTAATTTCATCCACTTTGCTTTCTCTCGGATGTTATTTTTGGGAGGTTTTTTCTTCTTGCTTTTGATTTACGGCATCGTGTCAACTGGGTAGAACGGAATTAAAGTGCCTTGGATATGATCCCATCAACGAAGGTCATGTTTCGGTTTGTTTGATAGGGTGGATATTGGTTGTGAGGGAAGCGAGGGATCTCGATTTTGATTATATTATATAGGAATTATGTAATTTTTTTTATTCAGGGATTTATAAAGATAATTATCATACCCAATATCAACAAATCCGCATTGGTCTAGTGGCTAGGATCACTCGCTCTCACCGAGTAGGCCGGGGTTCGATTCCCCGATGCGGAAATTTTGAGGATGAATTCTTTTCATTTCCAGCCTTTATTTCCCGTTTCTGCTTGCCTATTTTATTTTATTTTCCGTTGTCTGATGCACGGTGTGCGGGGGGTTGGCAGTGGTAGTAAGCAAGACGCATTACATTGCCTGCATGTACATATATACCTCGCCTGACGGGACAGGGCGTTGGCAGGCCCGACTGGCCTGCGCTGAGAGTGCTCTGGCCGAACTGCAACGCGATTGAGGCGAGCCTCGTGAGGGGGTCAGGGAGGCGTTCGCGGGGGACCGATGCACACTGAGAGGGAGGGTACGGGGATCGTCTATTGGGTTAGGGAAGGCTATACGGTGTTCGATAGGTGATGGGATGGGTTTGGGGCATAGGTTCGAATTCCGCTCAGAAGATAGGTTGGATGTCGCTTTTATTTTATTCTATATTGTGTTCATTTGGCGCATTCGTAATATCATTACAAACCCCGGTTCATAATAAATAAAATGGCCGGCGGATAAAAGGGCGTTGAACTGTTCACGTTTATCCATTGGTCGTAATTCGCAATAGACCTCGGTACGATTTACGTGCCTAGGATAAGCGTGAAAACTTGCCGACTATACATACGGGCTTGTGAATTTTCGCAATCATCTACTGGGCAGTGAATGAGCTTGAGGTATGTGCGGAGCGTGCGAGTACGGCAAATACAGAGTCATCAAGGTAATGGGCGAGTCGGGTCAGATGCGGTCCGACGTGGAGATCAAGCGGCCAAGGGTGGCGGAGGTAAAGAGTCTCAAGGGGCGGGTTGGTGGCAAGGCAGGCGGGGAAGATCGTCCAAAGGAGACCGCGGGGAAGATGGAGAGGGTGAGATGGCGAAGGTTGGGGCAGGAGACCAGGGAGGTGGCGAGAAGACGCAGTTTGCGTGCTTGAGGGTGACTGTTTGGAGGCCCGGACAGTGAGCACGATCGGTCCATGAGCTCAAAGTCCCTAACAACAAACTCTCGGAGATTTACGAGCGTGGAGAGGAGTTGCGCGAGCGGATCATCGGCCGCGCTGGTGGCCGTTTTGATGGACAAGGGGAATTGGCAGCGGCCGGTGAGGGTGGGATGGGTAAGAGTAGTGCGGAATCTGTGAGAAGTAGGGAACGATGGCCGCATAACAGTAATTCCAGGCTATGGGGTAGAAATCGAGTTTCAGGTTCATGCATCCGCGCAGAGATTGTAGCAGGTCGAGGATCGCGACGCTCTTTTGGCTTGTAGCAAGCATGTAATTGGGCGACCATTCCAGCTGATTAGGAAATTGTCGAGCGTCTTGAACATGTTGACCTCTGTGATAGAGTGTGTAATCTGAGAAAGGCCTTCCATATCAAGATCTTGAAAGAAATGGGAAAGCACATTGATGCCATGCTTAGGAGATGAAGGAACACAAAAGTAGGTCCAGCCAGGGTGTGGGGGACGTCTGCTTTATGATATCGAGAATGTCATGATGATTTCGTTGGTATATTTTACAGAGTGGGTAAGAATAATTACTCTCACGAGGAATTAGGCAACCTCATTGCACACAGTGACCGATCCCGACCGGCTAATCAGACTCCTCGACAACCTCTCATCCTTCAGTGTGAGACGGGTCTTGATTATGTAGAGAGTGTCGAAGAATACCAAATCGGCAATCCCTAATTCCTACGGAATGCTCCCTTCCCACCTTCAACGACTGTGAAGGTGTACAAGACAACTGTGAGGAGCCAAGTGGGTGGAGCTTGTCATGAAAGAACTGATATTGAGATTATTATAATTGCCTTCTGCATTCATACGTTTTTTTTTTTTTTTTTTTTTTTTTTCCAGTTGGGCATGGTCTTATTGTAGGGTTATCCGCTCTGCTAGTAGTCGGATTGTCGCAGCATCCGGCCACCGGATATTGTATGATGACAATGTTGTTGCTGATAAAGGCACATTGGAGCAGATGTAGCTTTCGGGTACAACAACTGGTGGCAGATCGTTGTAATGGCCTACACCCTAGCTTGCCGCCTGTCGTTATTCCATTGGACTCGGAGATTATATAGGCAGCACTAATTGACCTTGGAATGAGTCGTTCCGTACACTTCCAGTGTCGTATATGGCCGGCTTGATTATCTTCCACCAGAGGTCTTCAAAAACCAACCATAGCCATTGAATGTCTGACGTTTATTGTTTGCGACTCTGATATGGCAGATTGACAGATTGATGTATGCTTCTGTAAAGTGGGAGTGACGCGTCCCGGGAGGACCGAGAATTCAACAAAATGCAGCCCGAAAGACGACCATCAATGAATGAGGCTGAGGAGTATATGCTGAAGTGGAGGTATTCTATTATCTCAACTCGATATTCATCGCAAGACAGCGAGCTTCGTATCTCATCGCATGTCCCAGTTTCATTCGCAGGAGGAATCTTCAGAAAATTACCCAAGTTTCTCAACACTTGATGAATTTAACGTATATACAAGGTATGCTGTGCGTGGGATTGTGATGAGAGAAGGAAAAATGGGGAAGGAAATACAAGATGATGGTCTCTAATGTTGGAGTGGTCCTTACTTTACGTATATGTATCGCTCCATTATGTTTTTAATACGTACTTATTAAATTGTAAACGAATCCTTATTGCGGAGTTCCTCTGCAACTCATTAAGCCCGTCGTACCGACTCCGACGCTGACAACTCCATTCGACACCGATCAGCCACCTCTTGGGCAACTTCCTCTCATTGACGCCAATCGCATATCTCAAAGCATTTTTGGTATGACGTATCCCATTGACGCAGATTAGTGATGAGTGGATCTCAGGGCATCACGCGGATATTGGAGTTTGGATGAATTTGGGTATATATGCACGTACATAATGTCGTAATTTGTGGGATTATTTTTTTGGCTAGGCCTTAAATTTAGAGACCCTATTCATGAATGGCGTTCAAATCTAATTACAAAGTGGAAGTCAGGCCGAAACCCCACTCGTGGTCGAAGCACGCGGGCATGGGTGTCACACGGTCAGCCGTAATGGGCATTGGATCGTTGTATATAAGATGCAGCAGTGGGGCCATGTGGCCATTTCATGTGCTGTCTTGCAGATGTGATGTTGTCCACTGCACAACATCTGCGACATCTAGAACTCGGGCAGCACCAGGTTATAGTGTGACCAGCCACTTGGTGGTATAGCAGTGCAGATCATTAACTAGTGCAGACAGCAGTTCAGTAGAACTGATAGAGAGATGAGAAAGTTTAGTATGATAGAGATAATATATCTAAGTTACTTTTATTATTTAAAAGTTACACTAATATAATTATATAGTCTATATATTAGAATTAAATATAATATTATTAATAGTTATTAAATTAGTTAAAACTTAATATAGGTTTTATTATAATAATAGTATAAAATATTATAAAAACTAATATGTAGTTTAAATATTATACTTTATTATAAATTGAAGATAAATAAATATAGAATATTATTTAATATTTTTAATGTTTAATATTATTTATAATTATATATTTATAAGCTAGTACTTTTTCATTTATAGAGATATGTAATTATTATTTTTTTATTTTTTTTTTTATTTTTTTTAAAAAAATATATACTCTGGCCATCAAATTTATACTTGTTTATTTAGACAATTCAGTGATATCTACCAGCAGAACCATATTTGCATATCAATTATAGGTATATATTTTTTTCATTTCAACTGGCGATTCTAGACCATTAGATGTGACTTCTGACGATTATTTGTTTCATACGATCAATGTTTGCCCCCTTACAGCACAGGATGCTAAAAGAATGTGTTTGTCGTGCGGAAGAGGAGGTTTGCAGTGGTAGTAACCACGAAGGAAACATCGCGAACGGCGCAGACGCGACGCATTGCCTACATGTACATACGTATGTGTGTTCGTTGCGCAGTAGCAGTAGATGATTATGAAAATTCACAAGCCTGTACGCATAGTGAATGGAATTTTGACGAGATATCAAGTTTCTCACGCTTATCCTACGCACGTAAATCGCTGGGTATACGTGAACGTCACAGGAATGTCTTCGAGAGAACCTTATATTCAACGCCCTTTTATCTGTCGTCCATGTTATTTATTATGAACCGGGTTTTGTACATATTACAAATGCACCGAATGAACACAATATATAAAGGCGACACCCAAATCTATCTTTGCTTCTCTTCCTGAGCGGAATTCGAACCTATGTCCCAAACCCATGTGCACATTTCCCCATCACCTATTCATATCCAACACCGTATAGCCCTCCCTAACCCAATGGACGATCCCCGTACCCGCCCCCCCGGTGTGCATCGGCTCCCCCGCGAACGCTTCCTTGACCCCCTCATCTTCGGCGAACTTCTCTGGTATCGCACAAACAGTAATCGTACCCTTGCACGTCCTTACGACCTCCCTCACGAAGCTCGCTTCAATCGCTTTGCAGCTCGCCAGCTCGAGCACCTTCAGCGCAGGCCAGTCGGGCCTGCCAACGCCCCGCCCCGTCAGGCGAGCGCAGTGAACGAGGTTGAGGTGTGTGAGGCGCGGTGCGGAGCGTGCGAGAGCGGCAAGTACAGTGTCGTCAAGGTAATGGGCGCCCCAGAGAGTGAGTCGGGTCAGATGCCGTCCGACGTGGGGGATCAGGCGGCCAAGGAGGTCAGAGAAGTCGTCGGCGGGGGAGTTGAGGGTTTGGCGGAGGTAGAGAGTTTCGAGGGGTGGGTTGGTGGCGAGGAAGGTGGAAATGATCGGCACGAAGGAGCTCGGGTGGAAGATGGAAAGGGTGAGATGACGAAGGTTGGGGCAGGAGACCAGGGAAGTGGCGAGAAGCGGGATGGAGACGCAATTTACGTGCTTGAGGATGACTGTTTGAAGGCTCGGGCAGTGAGCCAGAGCGCGCACGATCGGGTCCGTGAGTTCAAAGTCCATAACGACAAACTCTTGGAGATTTACGAGCGTGGAGAGGAGTTGCGCGAGCGGATCATCGGCCGCGCTGGTGGCCGTTTTAATGGACAAGGTGAATTGGCAGCGGCCGGTGAGGGTGAGATGGGTAAGAGTAGTGCGGAAGTGCGGCACGATCTGTGAGAAGAAGGGAACGACGGCCGCATAGCAGTAATTCCAGGCGTCCGCATAGCCGCGATTCCCGGCTACGGTGCAGAAATCAAGTTTCAGGTGCGTGCACCCACGCAGAGATTGCAGCAGATCGAGGATCGCGGCGGCGTAGAATTGGTCGACAAACCCCTTGCTCGAATCCGCGACACCCTCTTTTGGCTTGTAGTCAAGCATGTAATTGGGCGACCATTCCAGCTGGTTTAGAAAATCGTCGACTTGCGTCTTGAGCATGTTGGCCTCAGTGATACAGTGTATAATCTGGTGCAGGTCGCGGATCTTGAGGTCATGGAGAGAGAGGCCCTTCATATCGAGATCTTGAAGGACGGCGCGGAGAGATGGGAAGGCACATTGATGCCATGATTGAGAGATGAGGGAACATGAGAGTAAGTCCAGCCAAGGTGTGGGGGATGTCTGCTTTATGATATCGAGGATGTCAATGATGATTTCGTTGGGAATATGTTGTGGAGGCATTGCAGAACGTGGCGCAGTTGGTTTCGGCTTTAAATGAGTATTTATAATTGGTCACACTGGTTTTAATTCTAAACTCCCCTAAGAATAATTACATAATTATGTATATACGACTTTCACAAGAAATAAGCCACAAGCCACACAATGACTAGCTAAACAGACTCCCATTTTCGGTGCGAGCCGGGCCTTGATTATGTAGAGTGTCGAAGAATATGAGGAAGAAACCAAATCAACAATACCTGATTCCAACGGAATGCTTCTTTTTTCCGTGCAAAAATATACAAGACAATAGTGAGGAGCAAGTGGGTGCTTACCATAAAAGAACTGATATTGCGGATTATTACGCATTCATATGGTTTTTACAGTTGATCATGGGACTTATTGTAGAATTCTCCACTCTGCTAAGTCGATTTGCTGATAAAGATACGTACAGCTTTAGGGATACAACTAGTGCTCCCAAATGAATTGAATCAATTCAAATCAAATAGAATTGAGGGTATCAAATTGAGGGTCTGATGCGAATCTTATTTTTAGAAATATAATAACTTAATGAAAACACATCCAAATTTAACAATCTTTAGCTTGTTAGATTTGCCTTATATAGGGGGAATCTAACAAGCTAAAGACCAGTAAATTTGGACATGTATTCATCAAGTATTACATTTAGAAAAATAGGGTTTGAATTGAATTTCAAATCAAATTAGCATTTGATTCGATTCATTGGGAGCACTAGATACAACAACTGATGGCAGATTGCTGAAATTATCTATAGCCTAGCTTGCCGCCTGTCATTACTCATTGGTATATCAGTATAGACTCAGACATAGTGACCTATCAGGCAATCTTGCCTTTTTTTTTTTTGAAGAGATTGTTTATGCAGCACCAATTGATTTTGGAATGAGTCGCTCTGTACACTTCCAGTGTTGTATATGGCCAGCTTGATTATTTTCCACCAGAGGTCTTCAAACCCAACCACAACCATTGAATATATGACGTTTATTGTTTTGCAACTCTGATATGACAGGCTATTGAATGCTTCTGTAGCAATTCAACAACTAGGAGTAATGCATGAGGAAAGGGTCTTGCGAGCGCCGAGAATTCATAAAATGTTGGGATCCGGAGCCCCAAAGACAACATCGATGGATGATTCTATTATCCCAACTCCCAATCTGAACTTAAAGATCTACCAATGGCAAGAAAGACGTCCGTTTCTCATATTTGCAGGAGAGCCTAATTTCTCAAATGACTCTTGGATGCATTTAACGTATAAGGTATGCTGCGCGATAGACGTAGGATTATGACGAAAAATAATAATGGAGAGATGATGGTCTATAAAGTTGAAGTTGCCCTTACTTTACGTATATGTATCGCTCCATCATAATGCGTACATTGAATTGTAAACGAATCTCTATTACGGCTCAAGGATCTCCTCTGAAGGTTATTCTTCAACTCATTAGCCGATCAACCACCAACCACTCATCGGTATCAGTTCAACCCTGCTTGCCCATTCGACACCGATCGGGTATTATTAGTACTGGGCGAAGATACATTACTGTATGCGATAGCAACGAGTACGTCATACTATGATGAGTGGATCCCTGGGCACCACGCGGATATCGGAGTTTGGATGAATTTGAGTGTATATGCACGTACATTGTATGTATCATAATGTTTAGGGTGTTGTGGGTTTATTTTTTTGCTAGGCCTTAAATTTAGACACTATTCATGAATGGCGTTCAAATCTAGCCAATATCCATTACGTCATTTTACATCTGCCAAAAATGAAAGGGTCAGGCCTCAACGCGGGGCCGAGTGGTGAGCCTACAAAGCATGTGGCATGGGTCACGGTCAACCGTCAATCCGCACAATGGGCGTTGAAACACCTTGGCCGATTTTGGAGCACACGACACGCACCTTGTGTATAAGATGTATAAGATGCTGGTGAAACCAGTGACCATATGGGCCATTACATATACATACTGTCTTGCATTGTCTCCTGTGCAACATCTGCAATAACCGGAACTCAGCACCAGGTCATAGTGTGATCAGTCACTTGGTGGTCTGGCAGTGCAGATGATATGGGAGCTGATAGATGATAGATGAGATGGTGGAGAGTGTCTAAGTGATATAAAATTTAAATATAAGTAATACTATTTCTAAATATATTCAGTATAATTATAGATTATTTGCAGTATAGTAAAGATCACTTTTATCTTACTTAAAGTTTATATCAGAATTGAGCTCAATAAACTGATAAATATTTTACTTTATATATAAATAAACTAAAGTAAATAATTGTAAATTTTTCTAAATTTCTAATATTACTTATAATAGTATATTAGATTTTTAAATATATAAACTAGGACTTTTTTTTTTT
>RBNI01006818.1:0-10950 GCA_003990745.1 Jimgerdemannia flammicorona | reverse complement strand
CCCCACTCTCTCACAATAAAAGACCACTTTGCTATTCATCATCACCACCCACTCACTACTCTGTCCACAAATCCCTTCTACCAACTGATGACATTGCCCACCCTGGGGTCACCAACCAGCTCACCACCCAGTCAACAGATCTCCCATCAACCCCTCCCATCTCAACAACTTCTCCTGTATACTCAACTACTGCCCCTCCTCAAAAACAAAGAGCCAATGTCCAGCCAGTCCTACTCATATAGCTAAAACCCATCCTATAGTGAGCCATCTATTGCCCACCCCACCCACTAGTCAAGATTTCAAATCCTTCCAATGACCTCTCTCTCCATCCAACCTCCTCTCTACACTCAGTCTATTCTCTACTTCTATCCAAAAATCCCCCAAAACCTCACACTCTTTCAGCCAATGTTCAGACATCTGCACAAATTCCCCAATCTGCCCTACATTATAACACTCCTCACAATATAATTGGCCACCTTCCACCAGATGCCCAGCATGGAAATTCAACATAACATTCCTCTGCAGCATCCACCACCATACCACCCAGAACTTGGGAGGAAGCCACCTCTATACCTCAGCACACTATGACCAGACACCTGCTCAGTCCCACTCCTTACCAATCCTCACTGCCTGCCAGCCACTTGGCTAAAGATCCTGGCCAAGACCCTGCTGATACTCCACTCCATCCCCAAAATCAAACTCAGTAAGTGGAATACCCCCCAGAAGTAGACTGTCTCATTACTATATAGCTGGACCCCACAGCATCTCCTCCTCATTACCTCACCAGTGTAGACCTATCTGGTGTGCTCTATCCACCACCCCCCACTAGAAGTTCCTAAACCACAGCCTTCAACTTCCATTCAGCCCCACCAGAGAGAGTAAATCTCCCAAGGACCCTTGAGGGGAGGATCTCATCTCTCACACCTTCTGCATCAGTGACACCCAACCCCCTCCCTACAGCTCAATAGCTCTTTTCAACCATCAGGCTTGCAGGCAGTGTAACCTCTTAGGGAAATCCACAAGGCCTAGTCCTCTCCTAGCCACCAGTATTGCAAGGGTATCCCAACTGATCTGGGACCCCCTCCCTGCCCAAATCCAATCTCTAACCATCTCCATCAGCCTCTTCACCACCCAAGCTGAGAAGTCTAAGTGGTAGGCCACATACCATAGCTTGGGGAACCAGTAAACATTCAGAATTGACACCTGCCCTACCAGAGAGATATGGCAACCCCCCCAACCTCTAAGGGCCTCCCCCCAAACAGTCACCCTCCTCTCCCACCACCCTCATGGCAAGACAGATCTATATACTGAAAGGAAGATGCCCAGATACCACACCACCTCTCTTGTAGGGACAATTGTTCCAATGATGTCCCCACCCACTAGCCCATTCCCTAGCACCATTGTCTCACACTTATGCCAGTTGAGCTTTGCCCCAGAGTGTGCCTCATACCATTTCACTGTCTTCTTAAGTGCCTCAACATCTGCTACAGAACTAAGTCCAACTACCATGTCATTGGCAAAAGCCCCCACCTTCTACACTATACCATATATAGAGATCTCTGCCATCTTCTGGTGAATCCTATCTATCAAAAGTTCTAATGAAAGGGTATAGAGAATAGGAGACAGTGGATCTCCTTGAGGAACTCCTCTTCCCAAGGGAAATTCCAGACTCCAGTGACTATTACACATCAGTGCAGCCCTACTGCCCTCCAATAGATTCAATATAGAAGCCTGAAATCATAGAGAGACATCAATTCTATTCAGCACCTTGCCCAGCTAAACTCAACAAACACAGTCATAGGCCTTCTCCTGGTCCAGAAAGACCAGTCTACTGTCCAGTCCACAAGTCCAGGCCCCCTCAATGATGCTGTACACCCAGGCAGTCCCATTCCTTATAAGCTAACTTCCTACAAAGCCACACTGCTCCTCACCCAATATCTGTTGGGCAACTCTCTGTAGCCTTGCAACAATCACCTTAGTCACCATCTTCCTATCCATATCCAGAAGCATAATCAGTCACCAATTCTTCCAGTCCTCCCTCCTTCTCTTGTCTTTGTACAATAAAGTCACCAGCCCCAAGTCCTGCTCTCCAACCCACTTGCCATTCAGAAGAACATGGTCACAGAGAGCAGCCATCTCTCCCAACACCCCAGAGACCTTTGCCATCTTCTTCCAGAAGTCCCAAGGCAACCCATCTTCTCTTGGTGCTGTCCCAAGCTTAGTTGCTGCAAGGACTCTCTGGATCTCCTCCTCTTGGACTGGTACAATTAAGTTACCAAGTTCCTCTACTTGCAGCAGATTCCATTCCTCCAGCATGTCACCAATTGCTCCTTCATCTGTACCCCCTTTCTCCTCACTCCACAGACCCCTCCATCTCTCCTTCAGTATCCTCAAGATTTTTTGCATGCTACACACCATTTCCCCCTCAGTATCCAAGACCCCATCCTAACGATGTCACACCCTCCTAGCTTGGAGAAGTCTAGACAAGTACCTAGTAGGCCACTCACCCTCCTCAAGCCCCCGCCACTGTAATCAGGCAGCCATTCCTTTCAAACAGATCTCCTCCTCCTCTCTCAATAACTGTTGCAACTCCACCACCTCTAATTTCACCCTCTCCAACCTCCAATCCTCCACCCCTTCAGAAGAAAGCAAATTGGCCCATTCTATCTGCAATCTAATCAGCCTATTAGAAGCACACCTCACTCACTTCTTCTCTGCCTCCCAGCCTCCCTACCAGCTCCTTCTCAATATACCCTCACAGCCTCCTTCAACCTTATTCAGCAGACAAACCCTCATATATCCAGTGAGTAATCTTCTCCTGGATTTCCTCTACTCATAGGTCCCACAACCCCTTTTCAGCCAGCAGAGAGGAGTTAAGATGCCAATGTCTGGATCTATCTCTACTCCCTCCAAACTGTCTCTACCCCAACAGCCCCCAGTAATCAGACCATGGGCACTACTCTACCTTCAGAGTCCTCCAAACATCAACACCCCAACATTCAGCTGTCAGAATCAAATCAATTCTTGTATTCAGCCCATTCATCCAGTGCATAGAGATCCTCCAGTTGCTCTAATATATTCTACCCATATCCTCTAAGGAGCTAAGGTTCTCCACCTCCTCCCACTTATCCAGACCACCACTCCTCCCACCTGCACTCCTCCCTCCATCAGTTTTATCTAGCTGTGGATCCTGCACCATATTAAAGTCACCTCCCAGAACATTGTCACCCTCCTCCAAGAGAATGTCCTCCTCTAAAAGATCCTTAATCTACTCAATCTGCTCACTCCTAACTGCAGGACAGTAGCAGGAGCCAACCTTTACTGATTCCCACCCAGGCCTATGCCATTCTCCTCAGACCAAGCGATCACCCTAGCTCCTGATTCTGCCCAAATCTCCTCTACCCTTTCTCACCAGAATTGCCACTTTGCCAATCCAAGCAGTAGCTCCTCTCCATTCTCTAGTCCACTCCACTTGATCTTTCTCATCCTCACACCATACATCCTGCAGTAAAAAGAGATCAGCCTCCAATCCCTTAAGCCAAGTAAAAATGTTCTTACACCACCCAGAACCCTACAATCCATTCACATTCAGAGAGAAAATATTAGTTGTACTGTTCATTAGGAATAATGTTGATTATCAATTGCAACCTCTACAAATCCACATTCAACTCCTCCTGTACCAAGTCCAAGTCATGTTCTGCAGCCAGCACCTTCTCTTCAGCTGCCTGTATCTCCAACTCTTCCAGAAGTTCAGCCATCACCCCATCCTCCTTTTTCTTAAAGTCCTCATGATACTCCAGACATACCTTCTGCCAGAGTTGCAAACCATGATGCTCAGCCCAACAGTAGGCAGCCCACTCACCAGCAACAACCACCAGCTCTACCTCCCTCACCTTATCAACCTCATATCCCTCCTTCTCCAGAAAAATTGTAAGAATCTCTGCCTTCATTGCCCCCACCACCTCCTCTCTATACAGAATCTCTGTCCAATACTTCTCACTCATCACTCACAGGTCTACTTCTCCCAACTCCTCAGCTATGAGGTTATCCATCACCTTGCTCATCCACAGCAGATTTCCTACCTTCTTTCCTTCTGATGTCTCTGGCCTTCCCACATCCAGTATCATGGTATCTGCCCCTACACTGACAGTCTCATCCCATCCCTCCTCAGGGACATCCACCAGCTCATCCTCATCAATGGTCACCACCTGTCCACCCTTTGCCACATCAGGAACCCCAAAGTGCACCTGCTGAGCACCTCATATCAGCTCATCCTCTGCTACCCAACCCCTCACAGCTGGACTCTGTCTGATCAGAGGGGGAGTGTCATCCATAACCAGGTCCCAGACCTCAAAAGTACCATCAGTAAATGGGTTCTTAAGTGGTGCCTTCTCAGCCCCTTCCAGGCTCTCCTCTCTATCTCCTCTTCTCTTATTAGCCCAGACACTTGCCTCCACTCCCCCAGACTTCTCAGGGCCCCCAGCCTTCATCTTAGCCTCTTCTTCTATACTCACCAGCAACTCTCTCTACCTCCTGTGCTCTTGAGCCCTCTCCCACTGCCTCTTGTCAGTACAAATACACTTTCCATCTATAATCTCCAGATGTGTTGACTCTATATATGATTTCCAGGCCTTTGCCCTCTGCTCAATAGTACCACTCAACTCCTCCAGAGCCTCCAACAAGTCCTCCTCCTCCTCTTCACTCCCTCTCACCCTTGATACCTTACAGACAAAAGCCCCCCACATCAATACTGAGGGCCAGTCACTTGTCTTTCCCATGGCCTCTCTTCTAGCCAGTCTAATCCTGACATCTATGTCACCCATCCTGATGGAGGTCCCCTCCCACACCTGGAAGCCAACATCCACCACATTACTATACTCCACCATCACCTCCTCCACCCTCCTCCTAGTTTCCTCCTTCATCACTATAGGCACCCCCTTCACCAGCAGCTACACCACCCTGAGGTCCCACCTCAGACAGTGCACCATAGGGACCACTATTTCTCCAACTATCACTCCAGTCTTCAGAGCCTCTTCCAGTGGGCCCACCTCCTCAAATCCCACCTCAATCCCCTCCAGACCCTTCAGGAACTTCACCAAGATGGCCCCAGCCACCTGCTTCAAGATAAGCCCCAGGACCATTCTTGCTGTCACTGCCAAGTCCCAAAAGCACAAGGTAGCCACAAATACCAAAATTAACTTCTTGAGCAATAGTGCTACTGCTAGCCCTGTCATACTATCCACTAGGTCCCCCTTCTATATTGGAAACCCCTGCCCCATCTTGCCATCAGCCATCACATCTCTTTTTTTTTCCTGAATCCCTGTCACACTCCCATCAACAGTCACTCCCCCAGCCACAGCATCTCTAGCACCTACACTTGCATCCCCCACCTGAGTACCACTCTCCCTCCTGATACTTATCTTGCTCTTTCCCTCAGTGGCACCCACCCCAGTACCAGCTGGCCATCCACTTGCCTTCACCTTGTCTGCAAAGCTAGAGGGGCCAGGTCTTTCCCCAGTTACATCTGACACCAGTCTTCCTCCAGAGCCTTCTCCACCCTTCAACTCTCCAAAGGCCCCCATCCCCAGTCCATAACCTTGCCCTACATTCTGCCAGCCAAATGCCCTAGGTCCATCTGACCCAGCATGCCCATTGGAACTCTTGCTCAATGATATTTTTATAGTACCTTTTCTCTAAGTTGTGTTGAAAAACCATTGCTTGAAGTTGGTGTAATATAAATTATATAGGAGAAAGATGTCAATCTCATCCTCTACAAATCTACATTCAACTCCTCCTGTGCCAAGTCCAAGTTATGTTCTGCAGCCAGTTCCTTCTCTTCCACTACCTGTGCCTCCAACCCAACTAGAAGTTCAGCTATCACCCCATTCTATTTTTCCTTGAAGTCCTTATAATACTCCAGACACACCTTCTGCCAGAGTTGCAAACTATGGTGCTCTGCCCAACAGTAGGCTGTATGCTCACCAGCAATGACTGCCAGCTCAGCCTCTCTCTCCATATCAACCTCATATCCCTCCTTCTTCAGGAGAATTACAAGTATCTCTGCCTTCAGTGCCCCCACCACCCTATCTCCATGCAGAATCTGCACCCAATGCTTCTCAGACATCACACACAGGTCCACTTCCCCCAACTCCTCAGCTGTGAAGTTATCCATCATCTTGCTCATTCACAGCAGGTTCCCCACCTCCTTCCCTCCCAGCATCCCCAGTCTTCCTGCATCTAGCATTGTGGTGTCTGCCCCTATACTGGCTGTCTCATCCCACCCCTCCTCTGGGACATCCACCAGCTCATCCTTGCCAACTACCACCACCTGTCCACCTTTTGTCAAGTCAGGAACCCTAAAGTGTACCCACTGAGTGCCTCTCATCTGCTCATCCTCCACTGTCTGACCCCTTGCAGCTGGACTTCACTGGACTAGAGGGGGAGTATCATCTATGACCTGTTCCCAGACTTCAAATGTACCATCTGCATATGGGTCCTTGCACAGTATCTTCTCCTTCCCCTTTAGGCCCACCTCTATATCTCCTCTACCCTTACTAGCCCAGATACTCACCTCCACCCCCTCAGACTTCTCAGCACCCCCAGCCTTCAACTTCACCCCCCCTTCTATGCTTGCCAGTAGCTCTCTCTGTCTCCTATGCCCTTGAGCCCTCTCCCACTGCCTCTTGTTATTGTGAATATATTTTCTATTGACAATCTCCAGATATGTCAACTCTATATACATCTTCCATGCCTTTGCCCACCACTCAACAGCTCCACTCATCTCCTCTAGAGCCTCCAACAGATCCTTCTCCTCCTCCTCACTCCCTTTCACCCTCAACACCTGACAACTAAAAGCCCTCCAAAGTATTACTGCTAGCCAGTCACTCAACTTCCCAGTAGCCTCCTTCTCTGCTAGTTAAATTCTGATGTCAACATTACCAGTCCTGATGTTGGTCCCTTACCATATCTGGAAATCAATATCAACCACATCACCATACTCTGCTATCACCTCCTCAACCCTCCTCCTTATCTCAACCACTGTTACCATAGGCACCCCCTTCACCAGCAACTGAACCACCCTGGGGTTTTACCTCAGACAATACATCATAGAGACCACTACTTCCCCAACTGTCACTCTAGTCTTCAGAGCCTCATCCAGTATGCCTGCCTCCTCAAAGCCCACCTCAACTCCATCTAGACCCTTTAGGAACTTCACTGAGACAGCTCTAGCCACCTGCTCCAAGATAATCCCCAGGACCACCCTTACTGTCACTGCTAAGCCCCAGAAGCACAAGGTAGCTACAAACTCCAAAATCAACTTCTTGAGTAACAGTGCCACCACCAGCCCCATTACACCATCTGCCAGGTCCCCCTTCTGCATCAGGAACCCCTACCCCACCTTGCCATCAGCTATTACATCTCTTTTTTTTTCCTGATTCCCTGTCACACTTCCATCAGCAGTCCCACTCCCAGCCACAGCACCTCTAGTCTCTACACTCACATCCCCCGCTGGAGTACTGCTCCCCCTCTCAATACTAGCCTTGCTCTTCCCCTCAACAGCACCAGCCCTAGTTCCAGCTGGCCATCTACTTGCCTTCACCTTGTCCACAAAGCTGAAGGGTCCAGGCCTTCCCCCAGTTCCATCTGATACCAGACCTCCTCTAGAGCCTTCTCCACTCTTTGATCCTTCAAAATTCCCTATCTCCAGTCTATAGTCTCTCTCCACATACTACCAGCTGAATGCCCCAGGTCCACCCAACCCAGCATACCCATTAGAACTCTTGCTCAATGATATTTTATAGTACCTTTTCTCTGAGTTGTGTCAAAAACCATTGTTTTTTTTTTTTTTTTTTTTTTTTTTATAGTCACTTGGACTTCAACTTTATTATCACTATTATAATAACAATTAACCATGAACCACTACTAACATAATACATATAGGGAGGGATGCTCAGCCAACTCCTTCCTTCTATCTAAGCCCATGATCATCTAATACCAGGTACCCTTGACTCTGCTATACAATGTCCTGCACCTTCTTTAAGGCCCCTGGTTGAAGCCACTTCCCCTGATACCACCACCCCTATACCACCTCCTGGAGAAGCCACCTCTACTGCTCCACCAACTCTCCAATTCCCATCCATGGGTCCTGCTCAAATACCCATCGCCAATATACTGCCATCAGGACTCAGACTCTCAGGACCCAACCTAGGCCTCCCCAGATATCACCAATCTCTCCCACCAGCCAGCACTTGACCACCAGACTGACTGGATCCTCTGATCTTCAACTCCCAGGGCCCCAGTAATCTTCCAAACTCTGCTAAACCTCTTTAATACTAGGGCAGACTACCAGAACATACTCTGGTATCTGAACCACCCCTCCATCCACCTCACTGTACCACTTGCAGTCCCAATAACCATCTACCTTCATACAGCCTGTCTGATAATCCAGCATCACATTTCTTCTCAAGAATTGCCACCAAACTACCCAGTACTTGAGGGGCACTACCTTGAGCAAAGAGGCCCCGCAACTCTAGATTTGGTCCCACTCCCAGTCTTTACCAAATCCTGCTCTCTGCCAACCTGCTGGCTATCTCTCTAGAGGGCCAGACCTGATCCACTCTATTGCCTCAACCAGTGAGTACTCCTTTAAACTATGGCCACCAATGTGGAGATCTCCCAGTCACCACCATCTCTGCTCAGAGTTCACACCAATCTCCATCTCTGGTCCTACCAACCTCATGACCAGCCAGACCTCTACAATATCCCACCAGAACCCCTTAAACCACAGTCTACCTACATTTCCAACCCAAAGTAGACCCTGCATATCCTTCCAAACCTCACTATGGGGGCAGAACCAAACCTCCCAATTGTCCATAACCAATCTGCCCCAACTCTCCTCACCTAGTACTACCAGTCAGCACCCCCACCAACTCTGAAGTACCTTCAGCTGGTGCCTGAAGTCTACCAACCCCAGGCCTCCTTCTATAATCTTCTTCAGCCACTGCACCACCCACTCTGGAAAATCCAGATGATATCCTAGATACCACAATTTGGGCAACCAATATATATTCAAAACCACTATCCTACCTATTAAGGAGAAGCTCCTCTCTGACCAACCAGTCAAAGTACCTTCCAACTTCTGAATCAATTCACACCACCACTCTTTTGACAGAACTGTCCTATAAACTGAGAACCAAATACCCAGATACTGAACAGCACTTTCTGTGGTCACCAATTGTCTAAATTGTCCATATACCCCTAGGCCAGTACTAAGTTCCATTGTCTCACATTTGCTCCAATTCAACTTAGCCCCTGCCAGCCTCTCATACTGTCTAACCCCTTCCTGTAGGAGGTCCACATCCTCCAAACTACCCAACCCTACCACCATGTTATCTACAAAAGCACCTAGCCTCCAGACCACATTACCCATCCATAGTCTAGCAAGCCTCTCCTTCAGCCATACCAGCAAAGGCTCCAAAGAGAGTACATAAAGGAGAGAGGAGAGAGGGTCCCCCTGTGGTACACCTCACCCTAAGGCAAACTCTGGTCCACTCCATCCATTCATCATAACTGCTGCTCAGCATCCCCATACTAGGCCCATCAATCACCCTGTCTCTGATATACCAAACCCTACTCTCTTCAGAACAGCCTCCAAATAACTCTACCACACTCTGTCATAGGCCTTCTCTTGATCCAGAAAGACCATCCAGCCATCTACCTGCTGACTCCTACAGTCCTTCAAGACATTCTGCACCCAAGCAGTACTATCTCTGATCTGTCTCTCCTTGACAAAGCCTTACTGCTCTTTCTCAACTAGTGTACCAATATACTGCTGTATCCTTTCTGCCAGAATCTTTGAGACTAGCTTTCTATTCATATTTAGCAGTATGATAGGTTGCCAATTATGCCACACTTGTTGATCTTCCTTATTCTTATATAGAAGAGAAACTAATCCCAAGAAACCATTGCCAATTCAACTGCCCTCCTTCAGAACAAAGTTAGCCATCTCTACCAACCAGCTACCAAACTCTGTCTGGAACTTCTTCCAGAATTCCCAGGACAACCCATCCTTCCCAGGTGACAAACCAGTCTATGTCTTTCTTAATACCTCCAATCCTTCATCTAAAGACACCTCTCTCATAACTATCTCCCCTATCTTAGGTAATGCTGTCACTGGCCAATTGTTCACCATATTACCATTGTCCTCCCAAAGTGCTGTATCCTCAGCCTGCTCCCCACCATCCTGCCAGAGAGCCTGCCATTGTTCTAATATCTCTCCCAATATGTCTGCAATCTCCAAGACCTCCACTCCATCTTCATGCAGTACTGAGGCCCAGCTATGTCATACCCTCCTGGCCTTCAAAATATCAGACAGATATTTAGTTGGCCTCTCTCTTTCTTTCAGCCATCTAGCCTGCAATCTGGCTAGCAGGCCATCTACTACCCTGTTCTCAGATATCCTCAAGTCTGCCTGCAACTCTGTCACCTCTACTGTCAACTGGTGGTGAACCTCTCCAGACAAGTTCCCCCTTTCTAATAGCTTCAATTGCCATTGTAGCCCCTGCTCTACTCTCTTTTTCTTGTTCTTCTACTTCTTCCAGCCACTTCTCCAACATCATGCCAGTAAGCACCTGCCAAATGTTTGAATTTACCCCACCATTCTGCTATCAACTACCCATTATTCTGTCATTGTATAACCTCCTGTCTTGCAACTTCCACAAATTACTCCCTCTCCTTCTTCCTTCTGAGTAAGGTCACATTGAGATGCTAGTGCCCTCCACCACTGCCTGCTACTTGGAATCTACCACACACCTCTACTCCCTAATGATCAGACCAAGGGCACCAATGCACCTCTGTGACATCCAGTACATTGCTCCAACACTCAGGTACTAGTACTCAATCTATTTGCATTCCAACCAATCTATTACTTTTTTTTTTTTTTTTTTTTTT
>RBNI01006817.1:0-10950 GCA_003990745.1 Jimgerdemannia flammicorona | reverse complement strand
ATTTCGCTCGCACGATCGGCTGGACACTGGCTCTATGTGTTTGAGGAGGGGAGATAGATGGTCTTGGGGAAAAGGATAACAAGGTGGGAGAGATTGATAGTAGATATTCTATCTGACTGATAGAAGGGGTGGGGCCCTCAAGGTAGCCACTAATAATGTCTGGTAGAAGGGATATATATGAGAAGTGGTGGATAGATTGAGGTGATTAATAATCTGGTAGTTTTTAAGAGAGAGAGAGTGGGGGAGAGAAAGTATGTTTGTAAGAGGGTTGCTTTTTAGAGTAACCATTATGTAGTTCTGGAAGGATTTTCTAGAAGTTCTGGATATTCTAGAAGACTATTTTCTTATGGTCAAGATCAATTTCATATGGAGTACGTCCTCTACACTTATTGATTTTAAGATCGGATTAATGTCTCAACCAAAGTCCTTTTTTGGACTAGTTCTGGATGTTCAGGATTTTCTGTATTTCAGGAAGTTTAAGAAACTAAGACCAGCTTAGTTGAATTGATGTATCGCTGCAGACAATACCCAATTAGGAAATTTTGTAATGGGGTTAGGAGTGAGACCTAATGGGGAGCGAATTTACTTAAGAGTGGTTTGTGGGTTATTAAATAGGTTTATTCACTATTTATGATATTGCTATACTAGGAGTAGTTGTATGAAGAGATATTGTAGAAAGTGTTCAGGAATGTTCTTGTATATTTGAGTCTGAGATTCTGAGATCTGGGAGAGGGAGTATTTATACTAGTGAGGGGCTATCTGGGCTATACTAGATATAGATATAGTACTAAGTGCCTTACTGAATTGGAATGCAGTTATGTAGTACAAGGTGATCTGATATATCAAGAGATCATCTGACTACTGAGTTAGTTCACAGTCACGTCGTACAATGCTAATCTAACTATACTATGACTGCTAAGCTATTTATAGGTTTAGGCATTGTCTGGATAGTCTTCAATGATATCACTATCAATGATATCATCTCTGATGAAGTAGTCATCTAGGAAGAGTGGTTCGCAGATTACTTCTCCTTGTTTGGTGAGGTAGTAATACATTGGAACTTCGTTACCATCCTATAAGATAGCATCATCTGTCTCATATACTGGATAAGGTATTGGTGGGCAAAGGATGGGTGCATTGTCTTCACTTTCATTGGATTCACTATCTGTATACCTTCTATAGGTTACAGCACTATAAGTCACAGGGTTGTAGTAGGCTGGTGGCTATGATTCATGTTACTTGTATTCAGGTGGTGGAGTTGTTGGTTTGATTTCAAGAGTTATCTGAAGATACAGGTTGTGTTCTTCAGTTTCTTCATTATAGTTGAAGTAATTGGGGGTAAATACGAGTTGGTATTCATACTAGTGGTCATTGTCCCAATAGATCTCATAGGTGGTTATGAACTGTTGTAAGTTCATCGGCAAGGTTAGTGGTGTGATCAGAGTTGGCAGAGATCCTTGGCTTGAGGTCATGTTGGCATCAGAGGAATCATTGTCTTCTGCTTCATCTTCATTGAAGTAGATTATATCGTAGATATCTTTCATGGTATATCTGACTTGAGGCATTTACAGAATATAGTTGTCAGGGTGGGGGAAGGTTCTGTCTATGGTCTGGACATACATATTCAAGGTACTTATGGTTGAGTTCTTGTATCATATCGTCGATTTGGCCATAGGACAGAGTAGCAACCATTTTGCTAGTAGTAACTCAGAAGCAGAGAATAAAGATACTATACTCATAGAAGAGTTCTCTGTGTTTGCAGGCAATGAGCTTCTGGTGTTGAGACATCTGGGTAATATCTGTATCATGGTGATGTTTGACCATATCTTCCAGGAGGTAGCCAATCTGGTAGTAGCTTGAGATTTGTCTAATCTGGTGAGCCTCGTTGAGTATATTCAGGGTATTCCATCAGGCTTCCATGAAGTAGAGGGGTGCTAGGCTATGGATATTCATGAGAGGTAGAGGGAGTGTAGCTCAGTTGACAATGGCATTCCAAATGTCAGCATGGATATGGTTGTAGATCTTGGTAGTCATGTTTGTGTATATTCAGAAGTTGTGGTTGTTTGTTTGTTTGTTTGTTTTGGTTCTTCATTTCGATACATCTTAGTGCTCGGTATATATGCATTTGGTCCTAATTGGTAAGATCCTGTTTGTGTAAGTCTTGTGTTTCATGACTTTGTATTGACTCATCTTTGTACACTGTGACTTTGGTTTGACTCAGCTTTGTAATCATGCAGGTGATTTCCAGATTTGTTCAGAGGTCACATGTGATTTTAGTAGCTTGTTTGGAGGGTGACATGTGATTTTGGTGGCTTGTTTGGAGGGTGATATGTGATTTCAGTGGCTTGGAGGTTGTGTGCTTACAACTCTCCCCTTCTTAGCTTTTGATATCCTCATTGGGCCTTCTAATTTTGTTCTAGTATTGTTATACTGTTTGGAAGGTCAAAAGTCTGGTAAAGTTCATTTTTTCAGAAAGTGGCATGCTCATAGTACAGTTGCCTAATACATTGGATTTATATGTTAAAGGGCCATGTGTTCGATACCGTGTGCCGGAAGTAATTCTGATGTCATTTACTGCTGGAGAATTTTCTCTAAGGAATCTTCTTAAATGTCTATGCCTTGTTTCCCACCAGTGGTACAGGGAGAATAGACTTGCTTTCAGTTTTGCTATTTTTTCAGAAGGTCAATATTCTTTTGTCTTAATTTGCTGAGTTCTTGATTTGTTCATAATAATTATAATGTTCAGGAGAGTAATATATAGTATATACTGATAGGTGTTAGAGTATTCAGGTTTCAGTTATTCAAGGAATCATATTTCTGAACTAAGTTAGTGGCATTCTGGAGATTGGTCTTGGGTTCCCAGGTTGCATCATGGATTAGGTAACCTTTCCATTTGACAAGGTACTCTGGGTGGTTCTTGTTGTCATGTTTGTTGAGGATTTGTTCAACTTTGTACTCTTCTTGGTCATTAATTATAACAGGTGCAGGTGGTTCAGTGGTCTGGTTTGGAAATAGCTCATTATCATTTTCATTGTAACACTTGAGATGTTGGACATTAAAGACTGGGTGAATCTTAATGGTATCTGGTAGTGCCAATTTGTAGAAGATTGGAGAGACTTGTGTAATGATTTCGAATAGTCTGATAAACTTACTATTCAGCTTTGTAGATAGTCTGTACTTGAGATTGTCAACTCGATATCCTCAGATGACTAGTAGAACTTTTTCTCCAATATCAAAGGTTTCTTCTTGGCAGTGTTGGTTAACATACTGTGACTGTTGTTCTTGAGCTCATGATAAGTTCTCAATTGTGATCTGGCTTAAATTGTACATTCAGAGTAAGAATTCTTCAATAGCTTCAACTATAGAAGGTTTGTCAGTAGTTCAGATGAGTGTCAGAGGGGTGTTTGGGTTTTGTCCAATGTTGGCGAAGAATGGGGTCATTCTAAGAGAGGCTTGCTTGCTATTATTATATACAAACTTGACTGCGGTGAGGTGTTCATACCAATCATCTTATCTGTAGGAAACATAGTTCCTTAGTATTTGTTCCAGAGTTCAGTCCATTCTTTCAGTTTGGCTATCAGTTTCAGGGTAAAAGGCTGTGGATAGTACAAGTTTTGTTCCAAGGTGTACATGAAGGGCTTTCCAAAAATGGCTGGTGAATTTTGGGTCTCGGTCACTAACAATAATCTTAGGAAGACCATGATAGTGGAAGATATTATCAAACAAGAGTGTGGCTATGTCTGGTGCTGTTATAGTGGTAGTAGTTGGCTCAAAGTGGGCTTGTTTGCTGAGATAGTCCACAAAGACAACAATTGCATCTTTCCCATTCTTGGTTTGGGGTAGTTATACAATGAAGTCCATAGAGATTTGTTCCCAATTAGCGGATGGTACTGGGATAGGATAGAGTAAGCCAGGTTTTGCTAGTGTTGAGGACTTGTTGCATTGGTAGGCATCATAGGAAGTGATGTAGGTCTTGAGCTGATCTGCTATATGGGGCCAATAGAAGTTTCGGGAGATGACTTCATAACATTTGTCAAATCCTAAATGTCCAGCTGTAGGTGCATCATGGCATTCGAATAGGATAGTTCTTTGGAGGTCTCAGTTGTTTGGGACATATAGTCTGTCCTTGTAGTAGATAGTATTATCCTTGAGTTGGTATTGATGATACTGGGTATGCTTATCAGCATCATCACTATTCAGAATTTCTTGGAGTGCTTGAGCTTCTTTATCATCAGTACATGCTGTGATAATTTGTTCCATGATGGAGTTTGTAATCAGAGTGAGAGTTTGGATAACTTCTTCACTGGGTGGTCTGGAGATTATATTGGCAACAATGTTTTCCTTATCAGGATGGTACTGGATTTTATAGTCAAAGTTGGTGAGGACTTTCATCCATCTGGCTTGCTTTCGAGAAAGAGTAGCCTGGGTCTTGATGTTGACCAATGACTTATAATCAGTCAATATAGTGAAATGAACTCCTTCTAGATATGGTCGCTATTTGATCAGAGTATCTACGATGGCTAGCATTTCCTTCTCATGAGTTGCATAGTTAATTTTGGCATCATTGAACTTGCAAGAGTGATAGGCCACAGGGTGTCCTTCTTGCATGAGTACTGCTCTAAGAGCTAGATCAGAGGTATCAGTAGTAACTTCATATGGTAGGACAGAGTTTACTACTTGAAGTACTGGGGTAGTTATCAGGGCATCTTTTAGTGCTTGAAAGGCTGTATCTTGTTCAAGTCCCCAATTTATAAGATTGTTGAAGTCTTTCTCTTGTTTCATGGTCCAGAGTTAGTCTTCTTTCTTACTGTGCTTGGTCATTTGGATAAGGGTAGTGGTGATTTTGGCAAAGTTGGCAACAAATTGTCTATAATAGTTTGCTAATCCTAGGAATGACTGGAGGTCTTTTAGCTTCTTGGGTCTGGGCCAATCTTTGATTGTAGAGATTTTGCTGGGGTCTACTTTGATTCCATTTGGCATGACAATGTATCTAAGGAATTGGATTTCTTTTAGAAGAAATTTGCACTTACTGAGTTTTGCAAAGAGTTGGTTTTCTCAGAGTTTCAGCAGTACTAGTTCAAGGTGTTCAAGATGTTCCTCCAGGGTTTTGCTAAAGACTAAGATGTCATCAATATAGATAATAACAAATTTGTCCAGGTATGGATACAGGATAGTATTTATCAGAGTTTGGAAGGTTGCTGGGACATTAGTTAAGCCAAAAGGCATAACCAGGAATTCAAAGTGTCCATAGTGGGTTCAGAAGACTGTCTTATAGATATCTTCTTCTTTTATGGCAATTTGCCAGTAACTATTTTGCAGATTGAAAGAGCTCATAAATTGTAGGTTGGTAAGTCTATTGAATATTTCATCAATTCTGGGTAGTGGGCAACAGTTCTTGATGGTCTGTTCATTGAGGTCATGGTAGTCAATATACATTTGCAGGTCTCCTCCTTTCTTGACAATAAAGAGGACTGGTGCACCATAGGGTAATACACTGGATCTGATGAATCCTTGTTCTAGGAGTTCATCAATTTCTTTCTTGAGTGCATCAATTTCTCTCGGAAACATATAGTAGATTGACTTGAAGGCTGGTTTGGTATCTGGAATAGTCTTGATAGCATGGTCTACTACTTATTTGAGAGGTAGGCCTTTTGGAAGTTTCTTTGGAAATATGTCTCAGAATTTCTGAAGTAAGAGTCTAACATGGCTGTCAACTTTGGAAAAGTCTTCTTCAAAGTTCTCAGGTTCTCCTTTGGATGGGTGGATGGAGATAGCAAAGAGAGGGTATTTCTTGACTAATTTTTTGAGTTGTAGCTTATTGATATGGGTGATCTTTGATCCAGGGTCACTCGAACTAAGTGGGTCCTTTTCGCCTTGCAATTTGAAGTTATGGTATCCTTTCTTGATGGTTAGAGAATGGTTTATCCAATTGATCATAGGGTTCTCTTATTTTAACCATAGAGTTCCAAGGATGATTTCATTGTCAGGGAGTAGTACGATCTGGAGAATAATATGTACTCAATAGTCACCAATTCAGAAGGGTAGGTTGCACACTTCTTTGCTAATGACATGTGAGGTTCTGTCAGCTATAGCAACTGCTTGAGTTTGTTATACCAGAGAGATGAAGACCTTGAGTCTATTGGCTGTTTCTTCATTGATGAAGTTTCCTGAGGCACCACTGTCTATCATAATCTTGACAGGTGCTCAGTTGACAAAAGCTTTAAGTGTAAGCAGTTTGTCTGATCCAATGGTGGTGATTTTGGTTGTAGGAGCTTTCCTTCTGTTGGTTCTTCTTTGAGCCAGTTCATTGACACAAAAGAAGCAATCATTAATCATTTGTGAAGAGTACATTTAGTGCTCCTAACGAGTCAATTTAATCCAGATTGGATTCGGATTGATTCGGATTGAATCCCATCTGAATCAACTCAGATGGGATTCGAATCAACCATTGTTTTGATTTCCAAATTAGATAATTAAATGTTTACATCAATAACTCAATGAATAATCATCTAAATTTGATGATCTTGGTGTCATTTGAAAGCCCTTAATAAGGCCTATCTAATGATACCAAAAACATTGAAATCCGATCATGCATTTCTGAGTTATGAAGGAAACCGTCTGAATTACCGATTTTGGAAATTCTTCGATTTGCCGATTTTGGAAATTTCGTCAAATAGAACATTTTCCTTAATATCTCGGCAATGCGTAATCCGATTTTAATGTTCTTGATATTATTAGAAAGGCCTTATTAAGGGCTTTAAAATGACACTAAGATCATCAAATTTGGATGATTATTCATCAAGTTATTGATATAAACATTTAATTGTCCAATTTGGAAATCAAAACAATAGTTGATTCGAATCCATCCGGATGAGATTCGAATCTAATCCGAGTTGATCTGGATGGGATTCGAATCCAATCCGAGTTGATCTGGATGGAATTAGAATCCATCCAAATCCCTTCTGGATTGACTTGTTCAGAGCACTAAGTACATTTCAATACCATGGGGGCATCGGCCACTTGGTATATATCTGTTTTTGATTTTCTTGTAGAATTGTTCTTCTTTGTTCACAGTAGGTTGGGCTGGGGCTTTGTTTGATGAGCCAAATCCTTTGGATCCTTGAATAGTGGGCAGTAGTTCAGGGACTTCCTTGACTGTCAGGGTTGACTCAATTTTTTCGAATAGGATCTGGGTAATGCAGAATCCAATGGGAATTTTGAAGGGTGTTCAACTGTGGTTTCAGATAAGGATAATAATTTTGCCTGTATAATCTTCGTCAATGACTCCTCCTTCTACTGAGAGTCCTTTCAATACTAGGCTGCTGTGGCAGTATATTCTTTCAATATATCCTTCAGGGATTTGGATACTGATTCCTGTATAGACTTGCTTGACTTCTCGGTTGGAGACTGTAGCTTCTTCAGCTGCATATAGGTCATATCCAGCTGCTTTTTGACTTCCTTTGGTTGGGGCCTTAGCAGTTTGTCTTAACTTGACAAAGTCTAGTATTTTGGTAGTCAGATTGTTGAGGTAGTGCAGAGTAGTAATAGTTGCTCATATTGCTGTTTAGGGTTTTCAGTTGGGGCAGGCACTGGCCATGTATCCTGTCTTTCGGCAATAGAAGCATGCTCCACTTCTTTGAAGTTCATTTCTTTCTCCTTCAGTGAGTTTCTTGAAGGTACTTGGCTGGATGAGTTCATGATTTCTGGGTGTCTATGAGATAGATATGAAGGGAGCTCAGGATGCTTCATGCTTGGGTTCTTCTTTCTTAGTCCAAGTCTTTTCCTTATTATTGAATTGTCTTCAGGGCAGAATTGGTCCAGCTGTTAGAATTTGCTTGGCCATGGTCTTGATTCTTGCCAGGCACCATTGTTGGTGATCACAACCAACTGGGCAGTCTTGTTCTCAAATTTTTCTAGTAAGCCATTCCGGCAGGGCATTGAATAAATGGTCTGCTCTTGTACTATTTCATGCTTCATCATTAGCAATATATCCTAGGCCAACAGTGTTCAGGAGTGACTCAAGTTTTGTACAGAAGATTTCAAATTCTTCTTTGCTATATACGTCAAATTTGAGATTGTGGAGTTTTACTCAGGATTCAGTGATCATGGTTTCGCTGTGGTATTGAGCAATCATGAGTTGTTTGAGTCCAGGGGCTGCAGGATGGGCTCCATATCCTGGGACATTGTTTGCTGCATTCTGAGCAACTACTGCAGGTCAGATGTCCCATGTGAGGGGTTTTTCGAGAAGGGTTCACCATCATTCTTTGGCAGGTCCTCAGAAAAATGTAATAACTTGGTGGACATAGGCTGTAATAGTAGCAAAGAGTTGTTCCAGAGTGTGGTCTTGATTGTTTGTTAGAATGTGATCAGCGACTCGCTCATTGGTCCATTGATTGGCTTCGAAGTTAGTGTCAACTACACTAATAAAGCTTTGGACTTCTTGTGCAGTACCATTGAAGGTAGATAGGCTCAGGTTTTCAGTAGGTCAGGTCTGTTCAGCTAAGGCAGTAATGGTTGCCGCTATTATGGCTATCTGGGCTGTAAGGTCTAGAATCTGTTGGTTTGCCATATTGTTTACTGGAGGCAGTTGGGTTGCTGGTAGTGGTGTTACTGGTACTACTTGAGGTACTGGTGCAAAGTGTGAGGGTGTTCTTTAAGTCTGTGTAAGTTGCTGGAGTAATAGTTGTGGGTCTGGAGTAAGGGCTTGATAGATAGCTGTCTGTTGCTATGTAGGTGTATTCTGTCCTGATGGAGGTACATCTCCTTCAGTGGTGTATCCAGGATCAAATTTACTGAGATACTCCTCCTCCTCTTCAGTTTGGTCCCCATGTAATTGAGTTTGCTTGACATCAAAGTAGATAGAATCAGTTATATATCTGATTTCAGATAGACTTAATTCAAAGTTAAGTTCTGGTTCAGTGTTGGTTTGAGATTCAGATAGAGCTGTAGCAGGGCCTGCTTCAGGTTCAGGGTCAGATAGTTGATGAAGAGTTTCTCTTACTTCTTCCTTAAGGATATACTGGGTCTTACTGTTCTGGAATTAGTAGTATAATGTGGTCTTGGTCCTGGTACGGTGAAGGTCGGTAGAGTTGAGCCACTTGGCTATAGAGGCTTGGGCTTCATGAGGAACTAAGGCTAGAAAGACTGCTGCTGGTTGTCCTAGGTCACTTGGATTTGTGGAGCTGATAAAACTCTTGTTGAGAAGAGTAAAGAAGGCTTCTATAAGACCTTCTTCATCTTGACTTGCTGGATGTAGTGCAAGGAGTTTGGTGAATAGGGTTTTGCCTATTTACTGGTTTAATCAGAGTACTTCTTTCTTTGAATGAAGTTTGTCCCACTTGTTGCAGATGTGAAGGTTAAATTGTCCTTTTACATCAGGTTCAATTCTCTCCAGATTGTCAGATAGTTCAGGATAAATTTCAGTTCAGAGGTTGGGCTTTATACCAACTTATAGGAATTTGCAGAAGGGTTTGTAGCAGGGTGAGGAAGCATCTTGAAGTGGAATTGGATTGTAAACTGCTACTATCAAGTTATAAGAGGGTTGCTTTTTAGGGTAACTGTTACATAGTTCTGAAAGAGTTTTCTGGAAGTTCTGGATATTCTGGAAGACTATTTTCTTATAGTCAAGATCAATTTCATATAGAGTATGTCCTCTACACTTATTGATTTCAAGATCGGGTTGATGTCTCAACCAAAGTCCTTTTTTGAACTAGTTCTGGATGTTCAGGATTTTTCATATTTCAGGAAGTTCAAGAAACTAAGACCAGCTTAGTTGAATTGGCATATCACTGCAGACAATACCCAATTAGGAAATTTCGTGATGGGGTTAGGAGTGGGACCTAACAGAGAGCAGATTTACTTAAGAGTAGTTTGTGGGTTATTAAATAGGTTTATTCACTATTCATGATATTGCTATACTAGAAATAGTTGTATGAAGGAATATTGTGGAAAGTGTTCAGGAATGTTCTTGTATATTCAAGTCTGAGATTCTGAGGTCTGGGGGAGGGGGTATTTATACTAGTGAGGGGCTATCTGGGCTATGCTAGATATGGATGTAGCACTAAGTACCTTGCTAAGTTAGAATGCAGTCATATAGTACAAGAGTGATCTGATATATCAAGAGATCATCTGACTGCTGAGTCAGTTCACAGTTACATCATACAATGCTAATCTAACTATACTATGACTGCTAAGCTATTTATAGGTTTAGGCATTGTCTGGATAGTTTTCGATAACATCACCATCAATGATATCATCTCTGATGAAGTAGTCATCTAGGAAGAGTGGTTCACGGATTACTTCTCCTTGTTCAGTGAGATAGTAATACATTGGAACTTCATCACCATCCCACAGGATAGCATCATCTGTCTCATATGCTGAATAAGGTATTGGTGGGTGAAGGATGGGTGCATTATCTTTGCTTTCATCAGATTCACTATCTGCATACCTTCTATAGGTTACAGCACTATGAGTTGCAGGTAGTACTTCTAACAAGTCAATTTAATCCAGATTGGATTCGGATTGATTTGGATTGAATCCCATCTGGATCAACTTAGATGGGATTCGAATCCCATCCAGATGGATTCAAATCAACCATTGTTTTGATTTCCAAATTGGACAATTAAATATTTACATCAATAACTTGATAAATAATCATCTAAATTTGATGATCTCAGTGTCATTTGAAAGCCCTTAATAAGGCCTATCTAATGATACCAAGAACATTGAAATCCGATCATGCATTGCTGAGTTATGAAGGAAACTGTCTGAATTGCCGATTTTGGAAATTCTTTAATTTGCTGATTTAGGAAATTTCGTCAAATAGAACGTTTTCCTTAATATCTCGGCAACGCGTAATCCGATTTTAATGTTCTTGATATCATTAGAAAGGCCTTATTAAGGGCTTTCAAATGACACCAAGATCATCAAATTTGGATAATTATTCATCGA
>RBNI01006816.1:0-10951 GCA_003990745.1 Jimgerdemannia flammicorona | reverse complement strand
AAAGAAATGTTCAAGTATAAGAATTTGGGAGGGGGTCCCCCTAAAAAGATTGGGTAGTGGGATGGAGTTCTGTACTTATAGATAATAGAATGGTAAAAAATGTTGAAGACTAAGAGACTATAAAAAAAAAAAAAAAAAAAAAAAAAAAAAAAAAAAAAAAAAAGGACAAGAGCAAGAGAGAGAACTGGAAGAACTGGTGGCCAATCATACTGCTGGATATAGACAGGAAGTTGATCACTAAGGTGGTGGTGGTAAGAATATAGAAGGTGGTCCAGCAAGTCTTGAGAGAGGAGCAGTGAGGCTTTATAGGGGGCTGGCCAATTAGAGATAGTATAGTCTGGGTATATGGTGTTATTGAAGGAGCTCAAGCTTGTGGACTGGATGGGAGATTGGTCTTCTTGGATCAGGAGAAGGCTTATGACTGTGTTCAGTAGGTCTAGCTGGTGAAGGTACTGGACAGGATTGGTGTCTCTCTATAGTTCTGAGAGATAATGATCAGTCTGTTAGAAGGGAGTAGAGCAGTACTTATGTATAATAGATATAGAGGGGTGGTATTCCCTCTGGGTAGGAGTGTTCTCCAGGGGGACCCACTGTCACCTATTTTGTATACTCTGTCCTTAGAGCTATTGATGGATAGAATCTGACAGAAGATAGTAGAGCTCTCAGTATTTGGTGTGGTGTGGAAAGTTGGAGCCTTTGTGGATAATATAGTAGTTGGTCTGGGATTGATTACAGATATCAAGGAGCTCCAGAAAATGGTGGAGTGGTATGAGGCACATTTGGAGGCAAAACTTAACTAGCACAAGTATGAAATAATGGTATTGAGTAATGGCTTGATGGAAGGAGATATCATTGGAGCAATTGTCTCTGCTGGAGAGATAGTGAGATACTTAGGTATCTATCTTTCAGTATATGGGTCAGTTTTACCAAGACCTTAGTAGGAGTAAAGGGTGGCTATCTGGGGAGAGACCCTGCAGAGTTGGAGAGGCCACTACATTTCTTTGGTAGGGTATATTACAATTTTGAATATCTACTGGCTGTCAAAGCTATGGTATCTGGTATATCATCTGGACTTTTTGGCCTGAGTAGTAAAGAGGCTTTTGAAGTTGGCTAGAGATTAGATCTGGGCTGAGAGGAGGAGTCAGATTAGCTGGGAAATCTTATCATTGTTGGTGGCTAGAGGAGGACTTGGGCTGATTGACTTCTTGAAGAGACTATATTGTTTGAGAGTATAGTAACTGAAGAGAGTAGTGGAACTGAGAGATAGTAGCTAGGTTCTACTGAAAAAAAAGATCTGGGAGATAAGATTCTTACTAAGAGGCTCTACTAGAGGTCTACTATCCTTAGTTGATCTTCAAAATAGTGGGCACATGCAGTATAAGGGCTTCTGGTGAAGAGTAGTGGATGGGGCTCACTGCATTGGAATTTACTGACAGGAGAGGTACCTTGGGACCTGGCAATAAGGAGATAGAATAGAGTATTGTTGGGAGATACCCTCCTTCTAGATTTTGATATTAGTGATAGAGTTGAGTGCTAGAGAGGATTGGGCCAGGATGCTTGGCCTAGCAGTTGGTAGATGGTAGATATTGAAGAGGAGTGGGACTGAAATGAAGTCTGGGCCTGGAGTGCAGAGATGAGAAGATAGTTACCACCTAAGTACTGAGTGGTCTGGTGGTATATACTATGGAGGAATATTATGCTCAACTTTTACTCAGGCCATCTTATAGAGGGGGAGAATTTTGACTATGAGGAATGTTATAATATAGGGCAGGAAGGGGGGTTTGTACAGATACCAGAACATTGGCTAGAAGAGTATAAGGTACTTGGTGATTTTTAGTTAGTAGTTGGATATCACTTAGATATTATACATAGGAGAGATAATGAGAGGGGTCGATGAGAGGATCTTAAGGATAGATTGGTGAGGGGGGTTGGGAAGGAGTGGCTTACTTTGGGTTAAATATTGGTTATATGAGTGGGGCTGGCAGATTACTAGTTATTTGTTTTTGGGAAAGAGAAATATTTGGGTTTAGAGGAGTAGCTGTCAAGGTAGAAAAGTTGATAGAGAATATTTTGACAGACTGGTGGCTGAGATGGGGTCTGCAGAGTGGTCAGTAGCATTGATTGATAGAGAGAATTTATAGACAGAGTGAGAGGAGAGTTAGAGTAGTGGGTAATAAAGTAGTGTTCAAGTATAAGAATTTGGGAGGGGGTCCCCCTAAAAAGATTGGGTAGTGGGATGGAGTTCTGTACTTATAGTTAATAGAATGGTAATAAATGTTGAAGTCTAAGAGACTATAAAAAAAAAAAAAAAAAAAAAAAAAAAAAAAAAAAAAAAAAAAAAAAAAAAAAAAAAAAAAAAAAAAAAAAGAGTATAGTACAAGTATACAACCTCAAAGTTACCAAAATCACATATTACTCTCAGAACAAATCTGGAAATCACATGCAAGATCATGAAGCTGAGTCAAACTAAAGTCATAAAGTACAAAGCTGAGTCAACTCAAAGTCATGGAATATAAGAATTATATAAATAGAACCTTACTGATTAAGATTGAATATATCTCTTATTCTGTAATATGATATAGCCAAATTTGGCTGCAAATTTTTTTTAAATTTTTAATTTTTTTTTTTTGACTTGATATTTATTATAAAATTATAAAAAAATTTTTTTTTGAAAAAAGTTAGAAAAGTTGAAAAAAAAATTGAATTTTTTTATTTATAATTGAATTTTTTTGATTTTATTTTGATTTTTATAATATTTTTATAGTATTTTTTTTTTTGTAGCCAAATTTGGCTGTATTGCAGAGTAAGAGATATATACTGAGTACTCAGATATATCAAAATGGAGAACTACAATAAACTAAATAAATAACTACAACTCTTGAATATATACACAACTATGATCACTGAGATCTATAACTATATTCATACTGACATTTGAAATACCATTGTCAACTAAGCCATACCTCTTCTACTCCTCATAAATATCTATAGCCTAGTACCTCTTTACTTCATAGAAGCCTGATAGAATGCCCTAAACATACTCAGTAAAGTCTACTGAATTAAGCTATTACCAGATCAGCTATCTTCTAGAAGATATAATCAAACATCACTATGATACAGATATTACCCAGATATCTCAACACCAGAAGCTTGGGGGAGGGGACCCCCTAGGGGGATCGGATAGGGGGTGTGATCATTGTATTTATATGGGATAGATGGGAATTAATAAAGGAATGGAGTCCAAGTGACTATAAAAAAAAAAAAAAAAAAAAAAAAAAAAAAAAAAAAAAAAAAAAAAAAAAAAAAAAAAAAAAAAAAATCAACACCAGAAGCTTATTGTCCACAAACACCAAGAACTCTTTTATAAATATAGTATCTTTATTTTCTACCTCTAAGTTACTATTGCTAAAATGATTACCATTCTGTCTTATGGTCAAATTGACAACATGGTATAAGAACTTAACCACAAGTACATCAAGTATATTCAAACTACAGACAGAACCTTCCTGCATCCCAATCACTATATCCTGCAAATACTCCAAGTTAGATATACCATAAAAGATATCTATAATATAATCTAGTTTGATAATGATGAAGCAGAAGATAATGACCCCTCTGATACCAATATGACCTCCAGTCAAGGATCTGATTATCCCACTAACCTTGCAGATAAACTTACAATAATTTATAACCACCTATGAGATCTATTGGAATAATAACCACTAATATGAGTACTAATCCACATTTAGTGCCCCTTTCTCCACTACCTTACTGGTCACAATAGTTTGATAGACAACCTTCCAAGTCCACTTTCCACAATTATTATCCCCTCTACCTTGGGTTGGTTTGCTGTATCTGTTGCAGGGCAGTGAGAGGGAGGCAATGGTGATGAGTTACTCCTTTATTGGTGTTGAATCAGTGTCTTCTCTACTTTTTTGTAGTTTCTGGTGCCTTTAGCTGCATCTGGGGTACATCCATTTTGGTACAGCATCTTCTTTCTTTTGCCATTGCCAACAAGGAGTTGTCTTGGTGTGTCTCGGGCTACATAGGGAGTTGGCTGACCTTGGGCATCAAGTACTCAGATAGATTACCTGCAGGTCCTCAGTGCCTGTGGTGGAGCCCTCTGGCTTTGGCAAGCTTCCTGGCAAGCATGGTTCTGGTGTAGGTGACTACTTTTTGGATGTTATCAGGATGGGAGGGAAGATGGCTGTCACAGATAGGAGGAAGGGCAATAATGGTGAATCAGTGGGGTACTAGGCTGGAGGCAGTCATTGGGACTGGGGTAGATAATATTTCGGTGGGACCTTTTGATTGGCTGGTGGGGAGTGGGGTGGTGCAGGGGCTGGCATCCTGGCTGTACCCAACTGGAACTGAGAGCTGATGCAGTAACATGATCAAGGTCCACAGGCTTGGAGAGTGAGATCTTCCTCATTTGGCTGTACCTGACTGGAACTGGGAGCTGATATGGTAACATGATTGAGGCCTGCAGGCTCAGAGAGTAGGAGTGGGGTCTTTTCTGGCCCTAGCCCATGTGTAAGTCCTTTGTGGAAGGTTCTGCATATAAGTCCTTTACTCACCTGCTTTGAATCTACTCTGCTCTCTATTGGTTGGTTGGGGGGTTTTTTCTTTGCCTCAGACTTTCCTTTGAGATTTGGGGGGCTATTCTTTATTCAGTTCTGGTGCTGCTAGATCTGACATGTAGGTGTACTCTCACATGTAAATGGTGATCCAGCCCTGGTGAGCAGACAAGTCTAGTCTATATTATGGGGGTCAACATAGCCAGTGTTTGACAGGCATAGCTAGAGCAGTAAGACTGCTGGACAATTTAGTAGCCTAAGTTAATGAGGGGATATTGTTTGGTGGGTGGTGGGGGAGGGTTTTGGCCTATATAGTCTAGGTTCCCTTCTAATTAAAATCCATAGAACTATGAGTCTATTAAAAAAAAAAAAAAAAAAAAAAAAAAAAAAAAAAAAAAGTACTAATCTACATTTATCTCTGACTACTTCAACTACAATAAAGAGACTAGAGAATACAATCTATATCTCCAAACAACCCTCAAGATTGAACCAACAACTCCATCATCTGAGTATGAGTAACATAAAGAATAGCTACCAGCTTACTATAACTTAGCAATATATAGTACTATAACCTATAGAAGGTATACAGATAGCAAATCTGATAAAAGTAAAGATAATGCACCCCTTCTTTGCTCACCAACTTCATATCCAGTATATGAGACAGATGATGCTATTTGGTGAGATAGTGATATAGTCCCAATATATTATTATCTGAGTGAATAGGGAGAAGTAATCCAAGAATCACTCTTTCTAGATAATTACTTTATCAGAGATAATATTATTGATGGTGATGTCATCAAAGACTACTCAGATAGTATTTAAATCTATAGATAGCTTAGCAGTCATTAGTATAGTTAGATTAGCCTTATACAATATAACTGCATACTGACTTGGCACAGATGATCTCTTGATATGTCAGTTCACACTTATACTATGTAACTGCATTCTAACTCAGTAAGGCACTAAGTACTATAATTCATATTTAGCATAGTCTGGATAGCCTCCTATTAATATAAATATCCCCTCTCTCAGATCTCAGAAACAGAGACTTGAATAATCCAAACACACAATAACTCCTAAACACTTCTCCACAATATCCCTTCATATGTATACTACTCCTAGTGTAGCAATATTATAAATAGCAAATAAATCTATTTAATAACCCACAAACCACTCTTAAGTAAATCTACACCCCATTAGGTCTCACTTCTAACCATATTATAAAATTTCCTAATTGGGTATTGTCTGTAGTAATATGCCAATTCAACTAAGCTGGTCTTAGTTTCTTAAACTTCTTGAAATATGAAAAATCCTGAACATTCTGACAGGTCCAAAAAAGGACTTTGGTTGAGATATCAACCCAATCTTGAAATCAATAAGTATAGAGGATATACTCTATATAAAATTGATCTTGATCTAAAAGAAAATAGTCTTTCAGAATATTCTGAACTTCCAGAAAACTCTTCCAGAACTACATAATAGTACTTTTATAAGTAACTCTCTTATATTTAACTTGGTAGCAGTGATTTACAATTCAATTCTGCTTTAAGATACTTCCTCACCCTGTTACAAATCTCTACAAGAATTCCTACAAGTTGGTATAAAGCCCAACCTCTGAACTGGAATTTATTCTGAACTATCTGATAATCTGAAGGGAATTAAACCTGATATATAAGAATAATTTAACCTCTATAATAAGTGAGATAGACTTTATCCTTAAAAAGAAATACTCTAATTAAATCAGCAGATAGGTGAAACTCTATACACTAAACTCCTTGCTCTATACTCTATAAGTCAAGATGAAGAAGGTTTTATAGAAGTCTCCTTTACTCTTCTCAATAAGAGTTTGTTAGCTCTACAAATCTGAGTGATCTAGGATAACTAGCAGCTGTCTTTCTAGCCTTAGTTTCTCATAAAGCCCAAGTCTCTATAGCTAAGTAGTTCAACTCTATTGACTATCACTCCCTCCCTACTACAATTTCATCATGTTAAAGATAACAGATCATATCTTAAGATAAAAAAAATATATTTCAGTATAAATTATAAGTACTAAGCTGTAAATAAGCTACAAATAAATCATATCAATTCTGTAAAACTAAGGAGTAGTAGACTATAGAGAGACTGCAGAGTATAAAGGTATATAAAATTAAGAAGCAGATTACAGACAGACTGCACTAGACTACAAAGGTGTATGAAACCAAGAAGCAGACCACATCATTCCCAGACAAGGTCAATATCAGTAAGTTCATAACTTCTAACTTCAATGAGAGAGCAGCTAAATAGCAAAAGCCTGTATAAGATTAAGGTAAAGGTAGAGTTGATGAATAAGGCAGAGGAGGCAAATAAGGTAGAGATAATGAATAATCTGAGCTTATAATTCAGGACAATAAGATGTTTCCATATAGCAAGATATTTTCATATAATGAGATACTTCTGGATAATGAGTGCTTCCAGACAATAAGATGCTTCCAGATGACAAGAGATTTCCAGATGATAAGGTACTTCAGAATGATGATGTAGAGGCTTATTTGATCAGATATATAGGACAGATAGTTAAGTAAAGTAGGAAAAGAGATAGGTAAGTTGTTTTTGAAAATAAGTTTATAAATTATAATTTATATATTATAGCTTATTTATAAATACAAATTGAATTTTTGTATCATAATTTAGTGGATCCATAGGTATCAGCAATCTCTACTAAAAATATAAGATTAATAAAGTAATCTGAAAACTTACAATGGATATGATTCTTCATCATCTTTTTCTTGAAGATCTTTTCCCAAAGTATAATAGTAATCTAAAAACAGATATTATTGTTAAAATTTTGAAGGATATAGGCTTAAAGACCTAAGACAGTGATAGTTCAATTTATACTATAGTGAGTATTTCATTTACATTCTGTTCATATATTTATTTGACAGTTTATAAACTTAACTATTTTTATTTTTATTAAAACAATTAGCTATATTATCAAATTATAACCTACTGTTCTCACATTTATAAAGTCTTTAACAAAAACTTTGATCAAATCTTCTCTGATATAGACTAGCCAAGATCTATAGCTTCAAAAGATCTTACTCATACTCACCAATAAGCAGTACAACATTTGTAAGTTCAGAATAATTTCATTTATCTGAAGGATGACAAGGGTGAGCTCAGTAAGCTATTCTATAGCAACTATATAAAGTAACTATTCTATTTTATATTTTTCAAATGGAAACCTCAGTTTGTAAATATGTATATTTCAAAAAGATAAACATATTAACTATTATATAGTTAGTATTATTTATATGTTTGTGGGTATATTTTCAGTATATACTTATTCCTTTATATAATTATAGCTAAATTATATTATCTGATCTAATGTCTTATCAAGAATTTTCAATAAAAGAGAGTATAAGAAAATATATATGAAATAGCTTGAGATAATCAATAAGGTTTAAAACTATATTGATTTACTGGAGATTGAAAAAACAGTTTATAATCTATGTAAAGATATTGATTCAGATGAAGATGACAAGATGATCAATATTCCTAATATTCTCCTTTCATTGAATAAGAATGATCTGATCTAAGAGAGAGATGAGCAGAATATAGAGAAGAATATATAGTAGGAGAAACTGTTTATAGAAGAAAGTATTTGTAGAAGAGAAGTGACTATAGAGAAAAATGTCCACAAGAGTATTTATAAATAAAAAAAGAAATAAAATAGTCTTTTTTGGAAGTTCTACCTTATGTTGACTCATTGTTTATAAGCTATTTATATCTGTGAAATATAAATTTATACTCATATTAAAGAGTTTGTATCTGTGAAATATCAGTTTATACTCATATTAAAGAGTTCATATCTGTCATTAATAAAATAAGTTCATATCTATAGAAAATGTTCAAATATATATATATATATTCCTATCTGTAAAATATATTTGAGTTTATAATATACTATCATAAACATATACTAGAATTCATAGATCTCTGATAAATATACTTAGAACTGAATTATTTTTATGTGATATTGTTTTGATTTCCAAATTAGATAATTTAATGTTTATGTCAATATAATTATCTGATTTTAATGATCATAGTGTCATTTGAAAGTTCTTAATAAGGCCTTTCTAATAATATTAAGAATATTAAAATTAGATTATGTGTTGCTGAGATATTAAGGAAAATGTTCTTTTGAAGAAATTTTCAAAATCAGCAAGTTATATAATTTCCAAAATCAGTGAGTCCTCAAACACATATAGTCAGTATTTAGCTAACTCTATTCATATTACCAATATCCACCCAATAGTGAGCCACTCATTACTAATATATCTAACCAATCTCTTCTTCAAATTTCCCCATCTACTCCTCTCTCTATCAGCATGCTGTCTCACTCCCAGATGACTCCCAATCTCTCTCTAGAAGTCACTAAGTATCTCACACTCACCCAGTTAATATTTAGACATCTATACAATCTCTCTCTTCTATCCTACATTAAAGCAATTCTTACACTTGAAACTTCACCTACTATCAAATATTGTGACCAAAAGTTCAATATAATATTCCTTCTCAAGATATACTACAACATCACTCAGAACTTAGGAGAAAGTTATTACTACACCTCAGCACTCCAAGACCAGACTTTAGCCCAGTTCTGAGCCTTATTAATATCTACTATCTACCACCAATAGTTACAGATCCTGATCCACTCTCTGCTAATACTCAATACTCTCACCAATGTCAAAGTCTACTAGCAGTATACTGCTCAATAGAAGTCTATCTTACCTCCATATTGCAGAACCCCATTGGGTCTCTCTCTCATTACTATATCAGTATAAATCAATATAATGAGTACTCTCTATCACTCTCTATTAGAATCTCCAGTACTATAAGTATCTACTACTCTCTAGTCTAATCAAAGACAACAAATTACCAGAGAATTCTCTAGAGAAGAACCTCATCTCTCAGATTCTCTATATCAATAGTATCTATCTATCTCTCTATAGCTCAATAGCTCCTTTAACTACCAAGTTCTAAGGCAGTATAACTACTTTGGGAAGTCTGGTTTTTGCACATAATATGGTAGTCAGACTTAGCTCTATTGCTAATATAAATGTGCTGAGAGAGATAGTAAATTGGTATAAGGGATACTCTGGAGTAAAGCTTAACTGATATAAGTATAAGATGATAGTGCTGGAGAATAGTTTAATAGATAGAGATATTATTGAAACTATTGTCTCCATAAGAGAGACTATATGATATCTGAGTATTTTTCTATTAGTATATAGATTAGTCTTACTCAGAGCTTAGTGGAAAAGGAAGATAGTAGAATGGGGAGACATCCTTTAGAGTTGGGAGTAGTACTATATTTCCCTTACCAAGCAGGTATCAATTATAAATATCTATTGACTACCAAGGCTCTACTATTTGAATTTTTCTGTATAGGTAGAGAAGAGGTTATTGAAGATGACTAAGGACTGAATTTGAGTCAGGAGGAGAAGCTAGATAAGTTGAGAGATCTTGGCAACTCTAGTAAATAGAAAAGAAGTCAGTCTAATAAAATCTATACTAGCTAAGAAAAGCTCAACAACCTCAATAATGAAATAATATAAAGAGTGTTTGATATATTCATTATACTTAATAAAGAAGTTGTATACATCTAAGATATTAGAAAAAAAATTCAAAAGTTAATTAGTAGTTACTTTTATAAGAAATATATAAGAGAATCTATTAAAGCTATAAACAAATATTTTCCAAACTTTCTCTCTAATAATTGCTAATATAAAGTCAAGGTCTTTTTGAACTATAAGAGATTATATATGTACTAACTAAAGAAATCTCACCTCTACTATTAAGTTCTCTATATATAAGTAAAGATAATTCAATAATGAGAATTACAAACTGCTAGATCTAGTGTAGCCTCTACTATATTATCTTAATTTAGAAAAATAGTTGAAGAAATATCTGAATCTGATACTAGTGGTCCCAGTACTACTATAAACTCACTACCAAGAATATCAAGTCTACCAAAAATTACTATAGAATATCTAGCAATAATTCTATCAAAACTACCAATCTATAGGCTGATTACTAAGTTTATCTATCTTAGTAATATTATAAAAGAAACAACTATATATTATACTATAGTATCTGAAAAAAGACTACTACCCTCTCACTATACAAGTAATGAGAATAGTAGAATGACATCAGTAGATAAAAAGATAGTAGCTCTAGCTGACCAAATAACTATACTTATCCAAGCTCTGCCTCAGTATCAAAACAAATAAGCTCACAAAAAGCCTTCAACTTATTCTATTTAAAGGTAAAGCAGACTAAGTAATAATATTTATTAGATAAGTAGATACTAATTATCATGTCTTTTTTTTTTT
>RBNI01006815.1:0-10951 GCA_003990745.1 Jimgerdemannia flammicorona | reverse complement strand
TTAGTGAAATAATTTGAGAGCATCAGTGGGGCATCTTTCTCCCCTACTATTTACATAATACAAACTTTGAAACATACTTTTGAACTGTTTATTAGAAAAGATACTAAGGTCATAGCAACTAACAAGCAAACCAATATGTATACTAAGTTGGGTAGATCTGGAGCCTTCAACTAATAATATATCAGACAAGAGTATAGACTAGGGATGGGGTCTTTTGGTGGTCTGAGTGGACAGGACAGTTCAGATAGTAGTAGCAATACTGGAGAAAAGGCAGGAGGGCAGAGAGAGAGGAGCTTTGCAGATATGCTGAAGTCTAGAGAATGGCCTGTTGGTACTTATGATGGGTAGGCAGGAGGGAAGAGAAAGCAGAGGGAAGGAGAAGTGGGAGGTGCTGGATCTCATCTGGAGGATAGAAGAGCTAGTAGAGCAGTAGCTGGGAGTAGGGGAGAGACTACTGATAGTGGCATGACTGGGAATCTGGAAAAAAATCCAGATGTGACTGTTGATGGTAGAGCTGGTCAGATGGGCCCAAAGAGGAAGAGAGACCTGATGGATAGTGTGACAGAGCTGACAGTAGCACCATTACTCAAGAAGTCAATCTTAGAGTTTGTGGCAACCTTGTATTTCTAGAGCCTAGTGGTGATGGTGAGGATGGTCTTGAGGATTATCTCAAAGTAGGTGGTGAGAGCTGCCTCAGTAAAGTTCCTGAAGGGATTGGAAGAGGTTGAAGTGGGATTTGAGGAGGCAGGACTGCTGGAGGAAGCATTGAAGACTGGAGTGACTATAGGAGAGGTAGTGGTCTCTATGGTATAGTGTCTAAGGTAAAACTTCAGAGTGATTCAGCTTCTGGTGAAGAGAGTATCTATGGTGATGATAGTAAAGACCAGGAGAAGGATTAAGAAGGTGATGGCAGAGTATAGTGATGTAGTGAATATTAGATTTCAGATATGGAAGGAGACTACTTTTAGGACTAGAGATATTAATGTCAGAATTTGGCTGACTGGGAAAGAGGCCACTGGGAAGGTGAGTGACTGGCCTTTGGTAATACTGTAGAAAGCTTTCATCTGTAAGGTATCAAGGGTGAAGAGGAGCAAGGAGGAGGAGGAGGATCTGTTAGAGGCTCTGAAGGAGATGGATAGAGTAGTAGAGCAGAGGGCAAAGGCCTGGAAGATGTATGAAGAGTCTATATATTTGGAAATTGTAGGAGAGAAATATATTTACACTGACAAGGGGTAGTGGGAGAGGGCTCAAGGATACAAGAGACAGAGAGAGTTATTGGCAAGTATGAAAGGAGGGGCAAAAAAGAATGCTAGTAGAGCTGAGGAGTCTAGAGGTACCAAAGTGAGTATCTGGACTAGTAAGGGTGGAGGGAATGGAGAGGAGGACCTGGATAGGACCAGAAAGACACTATGTGATAACTCATATGCTAATGGTACATTTGAAGTCTAGGAAGAGGAATTGGATAATACTTCCCCTCTTATTAAGAGGGGTCCAGCTGAGAGGAACAAGATGGCAGAGGATATGCTGATGAGTGGTGTCCAGTGAGTACACTTTGGAGTTCCTGATATAGTGAAAGGGGGACAGATGGTGGCAGTTAGCAAGAATGAGCTAGTAGATGTCCCAGAGGAGAGGTGAGATGAGACTGTGAGTATAGGGGCCAATACTACAATACCAGATACTGGAAGACTAGTAATGTCAGGAGAGAAGAAGGTGGGGAATCTATTGTGGATATGCTGGATGATGAATAACTTTGCAGCTGAAGAGTTGGGAGAAGTAGACCTGAGAGTAATGAGCGAGGAGTATTGGATACAGATTCTGTATAGTGATAGAGTAGTAAAGGCACTGAAGGTAGAGGTGCTTGCAATTCTTCTGGAAGAGAAGGGGTATAAGATTGATAAGGAGAGGGAGGCTGAGCTGACAGTTGTTGCTGGTGAGCAGGCTACCTTCTGTTGGGCAGAGCATCATGGTCTGAAATTCTGGCAGGAGGTCTGTCTGAAGTATCATGAGGAATTTGAAAAAAAGAAGAATAGGGAGATGGTTGAACTTCTGGTTAGATTGGAGGCAAAGGTGGCTGAGGAGGAGGGATTGGCTGCTGAACATAACTTGGACATGGCACAAGAGAGGAGGGGTATGGATTTGTAGAGAATATGCAGGACCCTACTTCTAAATATTATTTCTAATGAATAGTATAACTAAAAAATTTTCTCTGAATATGAATGGGTTATGGGGATCTGGGTGGCAGAAGAACATTTTAACCTAGCTTAAGAGATTGGAGGCTGATCTTTTCCTGTTACAGGATGTATAATGTGAGGATGATATAGATCAAGTAGAGTGGACTAGAGAATAGGAAGAAGCTATAGCTTGGATTGGTAAAGTTGCAATTTTGGTATGAAGGGGTAAAGAGGATTTAGGTGGAATCAGATACTGGGGAGACCATTTGATATAGGGGAAATGGTGTCAACTTGGGTGGGAGCCAGTGAGAGTTGGCTCTTGCTACTGCCCAGCAGCTAGGGGTGAGCAGATTGCATGGATCAAGAGTCTTCTAGAGGAGGGTACATTTTTGGAGGATGGGGTGGATGTTCTGGGAGATGACTTCAATATGGTGTGGAATTCTCAGTTGGATAGAACTGATGGAGAAAGGAGTGCTGGTGGAAGGAGTGGCAGCCTGGATATATGAGAGGAGGTAGAGAACCTTAGCTTCTTAGGAGATATGGGCAGAACATGGTGGGGAGAAAAAAGGATTTACACATATTGGGTGAATAGCCTCAGAATAAGAATTGACTAGATACTAATAGCTGATTGCTGGGGCCTAGATGTTTGGAGGATTCTGGAGGTTGAGTGGTGCCCATGGTCAGACCACTGGAGACTATTAGAACAGGGGCAGTTTGGGGGGAGTAGAGATGGACCCAGACATTGGCACCTTAACTCCTCTCTGCTAGCTGAGAAGATATTGTGGGACCTTTAAGCAGAGGACATTCAGATGAAGATCATAAGCTAGGTATATGCGGGCTTGCAAGTAGATATCCAGTGGATGAAGTTGAAAGAGGCTGCAAGAGTTTACTGGAGAGAAGTTGATAGAGATGCTGAGAGACAAAGAAGGAAAAGAGTGAGATGTATTGTGGAATGTGGAAGTTTGGAGAGAGAAGCTAACTGTTTATTGCTAATTCTTACGCGCTTTTACTCGTCGCAATTAATGACGTTTACATGATAACATAGTTAAGGAAGGCTGCGCCACCATATATCGAGTTGTAACCTACATATTTCAATACTCCTGCTCAACGAGATATGCAAATAAAATTCCCAAACTGTAATACTAAGCTATAACCACTGCAAATCTCGCTGTAGTGTTCAGACCGCTATCTAGAAACCGAAAAACATTCGAATTGCCTGCTTAAAGCTCGAAAAATAGGTTGAAAAGTAGAGATGTAAACATTCGTAGATGAGCAATGTTGGTAGAAATCTGCAATGTAGCGATCAATGTTAAGAAGCTTACTGTCATCCTATTATCCTATCTTATCCCAAATTGTCCTTAATTACCAGCGTAGAGTCCCGTAATACCCATTCCTTGCACACATAAGTCAAACTTTGCCTTTGGAAGGGCTTTAGTCAATGAATCTGCCATCATATATTCTGTTGGGGTATATTCAAGGTGTATAGTGCCGTTTTCCACGCATTCACGTATAAAATGATGCTGTATGTCAATGTGTTTCGTTCTGGCATGATGTATAGGGTTCTTCGCCAAAGCAATCGTTGATTGGTTATCTTGCTGGAGTAGCATAGTTTCCACGCATTCACATATAAAATGATGCTATATGTCAATGTGTTTCGTTCTGGCATGATATATAGGGTTCTTCGCCAAAGCAATCATTGATTGGTTATCTTGCTGGAGTAGCGTAGAGTGCCGTTGTTCGTATCCCAGCTCCTTTAATAGTTCTCGAAGCCAGATAGCCTCCTTTGTTGCCGTTGACAACGCTTGATATTCTGCTTGCATAGAGAATGTTGCCACTGAAGGTTGCTTACGCGTTTGCCACGAAATGGCTCCGTTGTTTACTTTAAAGATGTATCCGGTCGTAGACCTTCTGTCATCTAAGTCGCTGGCCCAATCAGTGTCACAAGAACCAAATAGGCGTATAGTACTCCCGCTTTGCCCATTATCACCGCCCAAACTGAGCATATAGTCCACGGTTCCTTTGATGTACCTGAAAATTCGCTTGATTACCATCCAATGGCTATTGTCGTAGCATGAAGAATACTGCGCCGCTTTGTTTACCACAAAAGAGATATCAGGTCTCATCCCTTGCATAAGATACATGAGGGATCCCATGGCTTGTTGATAGGGGATGTCGTTTCCCTCAGGCATAGTAGTGTCAGACTTCTTTAGTTTCACGAATGTTTCCATAGGTGTCCCGACTGGTTTGCATTCACTCATCCCAAATCACTCGAGAATATTTCGAATGTATGTGGCTTGCATTAGGTGTATAGCATGCTCGCACCTGTTACGTGTAATCGATATTCCAAGGAGATAGGATGCTTCGCCTAAGTCCGTCATTTTGAATTCCTGGCATAGTGTAGCCTTTACATCGTTGATTTCACTTGCCGTTCTGACTAAAATAATATCGTCAACCCAAATTCCCAGGTATACCGTTCCTGAGGATGTATGTCGGGTGTATATGCATGGATCGGCTTCACAACGCTTGAATCTGTTGTCTAGAAGATATCCATTGATCTTTCGATTCCACAACCTTGCCACTTGCTTGATTCCATAGAGCCCTTTGCATAATTTACATACGAGCTCGTTTCCATCATTGTCGTATAGTTCGTATCCTTGTGGTTGAAGAACGTATAGTTCGGTATCCACGTCTCCATTTAGGAAGGCTGTCTTAACGTCCATTTGATGTATCTCATAGTCATACTTAGCTCCGATCGCAAGAAGTATTCTAAGCGAAGTCAACTTAAATACCGGGGAAAATGTCTCGTCGTAGTCTATGCCATAGCCTTGCGAGTACCCCTTTGCTACAAATCAAGCCTTATACCGTTCTACGTTGCCGTTGCTATCACGTTTAATTTTATACACCCATCGGGATCCTATGGCTTGTCGATATGCCGGAAGAGGGACCAAGTCCCACGTGTCATTTTCGATGAGTGAGTTATACTCCTCGTCCATAGCCTTTTTCCACTCCTTCTTATCATTTGAGTGAATGGCTTCATCATAGTGTGCTGGCTCACCGGTCATTGCTATGTAAGCGCATTCACAGGCATAGTTCATGTGATGTTGTTTATGATGAGATGACTTGGGTGGGTTCCAGTAATTTCCCAGATCCACTTGGATTTCGTTATCCATCCCAGATTTGTGCTCCTTCTTACCCTTTGGAAAGGTATCCTCTTCGTCATCCTCGTCCGTAATTTCCGTTATCCTTGATTCATGCAACTTCATTTCCGTTTGAATGGATTGCGTTTTCGCTGGCGTAGGTCCCAAGGATGTCTTTGGCATAGTCTTCGGTGACGTTCCGGGTGTAGATGTTGTTCCGCTAGCCTTTGCAGTTGGCGTAGATATCGCTGGCTGTACCGTCGAATTCACCGTCGGATTTGAGATAGGAATTTCCACGTAGATTTCCTGCTTAGTCTCTTTGAACTGTACGTCACATGAAATGATCATACGTTGTTTCTACGGGTTCCAAAGTCTGTATCCCGCTCCATCGTATCCAAGAAATATATGCTTATCTGCCTTAGGTTCGAACTTGCCTCGGTTGCTACCTTTGTCCAGAACGTATGCCTCGCTTCCGAATATGTGTAAGTGTGAAATGTCAGGCTTGGATCCACTCCATAATTCCTCAGGGGTAAGATTGCTGTCGTTCCTGGATTGCTTGCCGGGATCCTTGCTTAGAGCTCGAGAGAAACAACGATTTTGAATATATGCTGCCGTATTCACTGCTTCCGCCCAAAAGGACTTCGGTAAGCCAGCCATATTCATCATTGTTCCAGCCATTTCCACTACCGTTCGATTGAATCGTTCCGCCACGCCGTTTTGCTGAGGTGTATAAGGGGCTGTCGTAGAGTGCTGTATACCGTTCTTCTTCAAGAAGTGTCTGAAATCTTTGTTGATGTATTCTTTGCCGTTATCTGAGTGTAGGGTTCGTATTCTACGTCCTATCTCATTCTCCACAGCTGCCTTGAATTCCTGGAATTTGTCGAATGCCTCGATTTTCCCCGCAATGAGATATACATGGACTTTGTGTGTATAATCATCAATGAATGTAATAAAATACTTCTTCCCGGAGTGTGATGCCGTTCGCATGGGACCACAAATATCTGTATGAATTAAATCGAGAATGCCGGCCGCTCGCTTCGTTCGTTCCTGAAAAGGTTGCCGGGAAGCCTTGTTTGCCGTGCATCCATCGCAAAAGAAATCTGGTGGCATATAGTCTGGTAAACCATACACGGACTTGCTCCTTATCATCCATTCCAGGCTCGTTTTACCAATATGTCCTAAGCATTCATGCATTATACGCCAGAAATCCTCTCCTGTTGTAGTTGCAGAATATGCGGATGTAGCGCCACTCGGCGTGCTGTTGATTGTGTATAGATTCCCCTTTCTCGATGCGTACATTAACTCCTTATTGTTCTTCAGATTGATTACCGTTACACCATTCGGATATATATTTACTCCTCTGTCCCCGCGAGCCATCATCCGGCCTATCGAGAAGAGGTTCTTACCTATATCTGGAACATATAGTACGTCCACAAAGGTGCCTGAAGGTTCATCAATGTTTCCATGTAGATGTATGCCTACGTTGCCTTTCCCTTGAGCATAAATGACATTATTGTCGCCTAGCTTGATAGGTATGGGATGCTCGAACTTCTCGTATGTAGAGAACCACTCCTGGTGAGCCGTCATATGCTGTATTGCACCCGAATCCATGAGCCAGACCTCTTCGCTGCATGCATAAGTGCTGTTCGGCGTATAGCTTACATTTGCGCTGGTGCCGACGTTGACGTCACCATTTTTCGCTGTCTGAAAAGTATTTGTTGACCAGGATTTGTAGATGTCAAACTGGTGGAACTGGTGGTTGGTTCCGAATTTCCTCCTATTTCAATGGTTTCTGCATATGGATAGGTCGCCGCTTCTGCGAAGAATAGACCTCTGCCACTGCTGTTCTTGTTGTTAGTGTCCACCGTGTTTGCCTGCTGTTGTCCTTGCTGTTGGTCACCTTTTTCCTTCTTCTTGCAGTTGCAATCCTGCTCATGATGTCCACGCTTATTACAGTAAAAGCATTTACCGTCGAATTTCTCGCGTTGCTGGCCTCAACCTTTGTTCGGCTTGCCTTTGCCTCATCCACGTGCTCCACCATAGAATGCTTTCTCGTTGTATTCCTCGTTGGCGTTGTTGCTGCCTAGCCTCGTTTCCTCGTTTAAAAGGCTTGTGATGACGTGCTTATAATCTGATAATCTGCTGGATTCCCTCATAGCAGCGACAACTACGTTGTACGCTTCAGGAAGGCCTCGTATAAGAGCCAGGACCTTGTCTTCATCCTTGATGGTGTCCGCCAGCATAGATGTAAGGGAATTCACTTGATTCGCCAGCTCGTCGACTCGATTGGTGTAGTCCCGGATGCTCTCCTTGGACTTAATTCAAAGATTGAATAGTTGCACCTTTAAGTGGAATCTGTTTGACGTGGATGCCTGTTGATGGTGATTGCGTAAAATCTCCCAGGCTTCATTCGCCATCATAGCATTGATTACTAGCTTCATTTGCACGTTCGAAAGGGTGAACATAATCTCCCTTAGCGCTTTGCGATCTTTCGTGGCGTCGTATGTCATTACTTGCGCTTGTGGCTTCCAGTAGTCCTCCAAACTGCATTCTTCAAGGAGATTCTTCATATGATATGCCCATATAGCGTAGTCCTTACCGTCAAAGACAGGAATCGTCCTCTTTACCATTGACGTTGGCGCCACTGCCAGAATGTTCATCGTCATGGAAGCGAAACCCGTTCTGGCTATGTTTGTATTACCAGGACTTGGTGGCGTGCTGCTAGCACTGCTTGAACTAGTAGCCATTGTATAGCGTATGTGTAAGAGGGGTGTATTATAGCCGCTAAGCGGGGCTCATAACCTATTGTGGAATATAGAAGTTTGGAGAGAGAAGCTAACTGTTTATTGCTAATTCTTATGCGCTTTTACGCATTGCAATTAATGACGTTTACATGATGACGTAGTTAAGGAAGGCTGCACCACCATATATCGAGTTGTAACCTACATATTTCAATAAGATGTACTTCCAATAAGTTGGTTAGATTGCAGATAGAATGGGCTGATTTGATAAACTCTGATAAGGTGGATGATTGGAGGTTAGTGCAAGCTAGACTAGAGGTAATAGAGTTGCAATAGGTGTTGAGAGAGGAGGAGGAGAAATGGGTGAAAGGAATGGCAGCTAGGTTGAGATAGCAGGGGCTTAAGGAGAGAGAGAGGCCAACTAGATACTTATTAAAGCTCCTCTAGGTAAGAAGGGTGTGACATCAGTGGGATGGAGTCCTTGATGCTGAGGGGGAAATGGTTCATGGTATGCAACAGATTTTGGGGTTGCTGAAGGAGCAGTGGAGGGGTCTGTAGAGTGAGAAAGAAGGGGGTGCAGATGTAGAGACAATTGGAGAAACTCTGGAGAACTGAGAGCTACTGCAAGTGTAGGGCCTGGGGAATTTGATCCTTTTGGTCCAAGAGGAGGAGATCCAGAGAGTCCTTGTGGCAACTAAGATTGGTATGGCACCAGGAGAGGATGGTCTATCTTGAGACTTTTGGAAGAAGATGGTAGGGATCTCTGGAGTATTAGGAGAGATAGTGGCTCTCTGTGATTTTATTATTCTGAGGGGTCAGTGGATAAGAGGGCAGGACCTAGGACTGGTGGCTCTGTTGTATAAGGACAAGGAGAGGAGAGAGAATTGAAAGAACTGAAGGCCAATCATGCTTCTAGATATAGATAAAAAGTTGGTGACTAAGATAATTGTGGTGAGATTACAGAGAGTTGCTCAGCAGGTGCTGGGTGAGAAGCAGCAGGGCTTTGTTGGAGGCAGACTTATCAGAGATAGGATAGCCTAGGTCTATGGTATCATTGAAGAGGTAAGGGCTAGTAGATTGGATGGGAGACTAGTCTTTTTAGACCAGGAGAAGGTCTATGACCATGTTCAGTAGGTGTGGCTAGACAAGGTACTAGACAGAATAGGAGTTCCTCCACTATTTTGAGCTTCTATATTGAATCTGTTGAAGGATATTAGGGCAGCACTAATGTGTAATGATCATCAAGATATGGTATTTCCCTTGGGGAGAGGAGTTCCTCAGGGGAATCTACTGTCTTCTATTCTATATGTTCTTTCATTGAAACCTTTGATAGATAGAATTAGGCAGAAGGTAGCAGGACTTGCTATTTATAGCATAGTGTGAAAGGTGGGGGTCTTTGCAGATGATATGGTAGTTGGACTTAGATCAATAGCAGATATTGAGGCTCTTAAGGAGACAGTAGAATAGTATGAGGTGTACTCTGGAGCAAAACTCAACTAGTATAAGTGTGAGACAATAGTGCTGGGAAATGGATTAGTAGAAGGGAATGTCATTGGAACAATTGTCCTGACAGGAGAGGCAGTAAGATATCTGAGCATCTTCCTTTTGATATATGGATCAGTCTTATCATAGATGTGGTGAGAGAGGAGAGTGGCCATCTGGGGGGAGGCACTTTGAGGCTAGAGAGGCTGCCACATCTCTCTGGCTAGTTAAGTAATGATTCTAAATATCTACTGGTTCTCTAAGCTATGGTATATTTCTATCACTTGGACTTTCCAGCTTGAGTGATGAAGAAATTGATAAAGCTGGCTAGGGATTAGATTTGGGCTAGAAGACAGTTCCAGATCAGTTAGGATATCCTTTCAGTGCCAGTAGTTTGAGGGGAGCTAGGTCTGGTGGATTTTCCTAAGAGGCTGCACTATCTAAAAACTTGGTGGTTGAAGTAGACTGTAGAACTGAGGGGAGGGGGATGGGTGCCATTAATGTAGAAGGTGTGGGAGATGAGATTCTCCCTAAAAGAGTCCTTAGAAGATTTGCTTTCCCTGGTGAATCTGGGTGAAAGCCACCAGTTGTGGTATAAAGGCTTCTGGTGGGGGGTAGCAGATGGAGTACACTGTATAGACTTGTGCTGATATAGTAATAAAGAGGAGATGCTGTAGGGTCCAGCTATGTGAAGATGAGATAGACTGCTTCTGGGGGGTACTCCTTTTATTGAGTTTGATATTGATGATAGAGTAGAGCGTCAGAGGAGACTTGGTCAGGATCTTTGGTCTAGCAGTTGGCAAGTAGTGAGGATTGGTGAGAAGTGGGATTAGGCAGAAGTCTGGGGATAGAGTGCTGAGGTATGGAGGTAGCTTCCTTCCAAGTACTGGGTGATATGGTGGCAGATACTATGGAGGAATGTTATTTTGAATTTCTATACTAAGCATCTGGTGGATGGTGGCCTACTGGAATGTGAAGAGTGCTATAATGTAAGACAAGTTGGGGGATTTATACAGACACCAGAATATTGGCTGAAGGAGTGTGAGGTTCTGGGGGACTTTTGGATAGCAGTAGGGGACCAGCTGGGTGTAAAGAGGAGACCAGATGAGGAGAGAGATTGTTGGGAAGATTTGAGAAATAGGTTAGTAGGTGGGGTGGGCAATGAATAGCTCACTATAGGGTGGGTTTTAGCTGTATGGGTAGGGCTAGCTGGACATTGGCTCTTCATCTTTGAGAAGGGGCAATAGCTGGGTTTGTAGGAGAGGTTGTTAAGATGGAAGGGGTTGATGGGAGATATATTGACAGGGTGGTAGATTGGATAAGGTCCCCAGAGTGGACATCAATACCATCTGGTGGAAGAGATTTGTAAACAAAGTAGTAGGCAGATGGAGGTGGTTAATGGCCTAGTGGTCTTTAATTG
>RBNI01006814.1:0-10953 GCA_003990745.1 Jimgerdemannia flammicorona | reverse complement strand
ACTCAAGTCTCGCGGATTTTTATTGGAAGGGAATCTAGACTATATAGGCCAAAACCCTCCCCCACCACCCACCAAGCACTGCCCCCCCATTAACCTAGGCTAGCTATTGTCCAGCAGCTCGACTATGCCAGGCGCAGCAGGGCCTATATTGGCCCACACCTCATTCTATGCACCATGCTCTCCCTACCACCAGGGGAACCCAACCATACGCCAACGACCGAAAGCGCATGCCCGAGAACCCAACATATGTATAAGGCCATGCCCGAGCCGAATAGAATAGCCCCTGCCACCCCAAAGAGAATAACAGACAAAGAAAAAACCCTCATCAAAGTACAACACGGTGGGTAGGGCCTGGTTCTCCCAGTTGAGGTGAGTAAAGGACTTACACGTAAGGCAGGAGAAAACCCCCAATACTCCACTACTCAAGCCTGCAGGCCTCGATCATGTTGCCATATCAGCTCCTGGTTCCAGTTGAGTGCAGCCAAGATGCCTGAAATGGGTAGCCTCGGGCCCCCCGACCCCCCCTGATGACTGAGGCCTCACCCTGCTATCTGCTAAAAGAAGCTGAGAGTGTCACCTACCACCTAACCACGCCGCACCAATCAAAAGGCCCCACCGAAGCAGTACCTGCCCCAGCCTCAATGACCGCCCCCAGCCTGGCACTCTACTGGTTCACCATAATCACCCTTCCTCCTATCTGTGATGGCCATCTCCCCTCCCATCCCGACATCACCTGAAAAGCAGTCACCTATGCCAGAACCGCACTTGCTGGGAAGCTCGCCAAAGCCAGAGGGCCCCACCACAGGCACCGAGGACCTGTAGGTAACCTACACTGAGCACTTGATACCCAAGATCGGCCAACTCCCTATGTAGCCTGAGACATACTGAGACAATATCTTGTTGGCGATGGCAAAAGGAAGAAGGCGCCACACCAAAACAGATGCACTCCAGATGCAGCTGAAGGCACCAGAAACTACAAAAAAGTGGAGAAGACACCGATCCGACACTGATAAAGGGGCAACTCATCACCATTGCCCTCCTCCCACCATGCCTGTGCAGGCACAGCAAACCAACCCGAGGTAGAGGGGGTAATAATAGGGGAAAGGGGACTCGGAAGGTTGTCTACCAAACCTTGTGACCGATAAGGTAGTGGAGAAAGGAGTGATGAAGGAGATGTATCTCCATCAGGACAGAATACACCTATACAGTAACAGATAGCTATCTATTAAGCCCTTACTCCAGACCCACAACTATTACTCCAGCAACTTACACAGACCCAAAGAACTCCATCACACTCTGCACTAGTATCTCAAGTAGTACTAGTAACACCACTACTAGTAGTCCAACTACCTCCAGTAAACAACATGGCAATCCAACAGATTCTAGACCTTATAGCTCAGGTAGCCATAATGGCAGCAACCATTACTGCCTTAGCTGAACAGACCCGACCTACAAAAAATCTGAGTCTATCTACCTTCAATAGTATTGCATAAGAAGTCCAAAGCTTCATTAGTGTAGTTAACACCAACTTCGAAGCCAATCAATGGACCAATGAACGAGTCGCTGACCGTGTTCTGACAAATAATCAAAACCACACTCTGGAACAACTCTTTGCTACCACTACAGCCTATGTCTGCCAAGTTGTTACATTCTTCCAAGGGCCTGCCAAAGAATGGTGGTGAACCCTTCCTGAAAAACCCCTCACATGAGACACTTGACCTACAGTAATTACTCAGAATGTAGCAAATAATACCCCAGGATATGGAGCCCATCCTGCAGCCCCTGGACTTAAACAACTCATGATTGCTCAATATCACAGCAAAACCATGATTGCTGAATCCTGAGTAAAACTCCACAACCTCAAATTTGATATACATGGCAAGGAGAAATTCAAAACCTTCTATACAAAACTCGAGTTACTCCTGAACACTGTTGGCCTAGGATATATTGCCAATGATGAAGCATGAAATGGTACTAGAGCAGATTATCTATTCAATGCTCTACCTGAATGGCTTACTAGGAAAATCTGAGAACAAGAATGCCCAGTTGGTTGTGACCACCAACAATGGTGCCTAGCAAGAATCAAGACTATGGTCAAGCAGATCCTAACAGCTGGACCCATTCTGCCCCAAAAACAATTCAACATCAAGGAAAAGACTTGGACCAAGAAAGAAGAATTCAAGCATGAAGCATCCCAAGCTCCCTCAACATCCACTTCATGGACATCCAGAAATCATGAATCCACCCAGCCGAGTACCTTTAAGAAACTCACTGAAGGCAAAAGGAATGAACTTAGAAGAAGCGGAGCATGCTTCTATTGCCAAAAGACAGGACACATGACCAGTGCCTGCCCTAACTGAAAACCCCAAACAGCAATACAAGCCACTGTTACCACTCTGCACCATCTCAACAATCTGACCACCAGAACACTAGACTTTGTCAAGTTAAGACAAACTGCTAAGGCCCCAATCAAAGGAAGTCAAAAAGCAGCTAGATATGACCTGTATGCAGCCGAAGAAGCTACAGTCTCTAACCAAGAAGTCAAGCAAGTCTACACAGGAATTGGTATCCAAATTCCTGAAGGACATGTTGGAAGAATATGCTGTCACAGCAGCCTAGCATTGAAAGGATTCTCAGTAGAAGGAGGAGTCATTGATGAAGATTACACAGGCGAAATTATTGCCCTCATCTGAAACCACAGTTGGACACCCTTCAAGATTCCTATAGGCTTCTGTATTACCCAGATCCTATTCGAAAAAATCGAGTCAAACCTGATAGTCAAGGAAGTCCCTGAACTACTACCCACCATCTGAGGATCCAAAGGATTTGGCTCATCAAACAAGGCCCCAGCCCAATCTACCATGAACAAAGAAGAACAATTCTACAAGAAAATTGAAGATGGATATGTACCAAGTGGCTGATGCCCCCATGGCATTGGAATGTACTCTTCCTGAATGATTGATGATTGCTTCTCTTGTATCAATGAACTGACTCAAAGAAGAACCAACAGAAGGAAAGCTCCTACAACTGAAATCACTACCATTGGATCAGACAAACTGCTTACACTTAAAGCTTTTGTCAACTGAGCACTTGTCAAGATCATGATAGACAGTGGTGCCTCAGATAACTTCATCAATGAAGAAACAGCCAACAGACTCAAGGTCTTCACCTCTCTAGTACAACAAACTCAAGCAGTTGCTACAGCTGATGGAACCTCACATATTATTAGCAAGGAAGTCTACAATCTACCCTTCTGAATCAGTGACTATCGAGTACATGTTACCCTCCAGATCGTACTACTCCCTGACAACAAAATCATCCTTGGAACTCTATGGTTAAAATAAGAGAACCCTATGATCGATTAGGTAAACCATTCTCTGACCATCAAGAAAGGATGCCACAACTTCAAACTGCAAGGCAAAAAGGACCCACTCAACTCTAGTGACCCTGGACCAAAGATCACCCACATCAATAAGCTACAACTTAAGAAATTGGCCAAGAAATGCCCTCTCTTTGTTATCTCCATCCATCCACCCAAAGGAGAACCCGAGAACTCTGAAGAAGACTTTTCCAAAGTTGACAGCCATGTCAGACCACTACTCTAGAAATTCCAAGATATATTCCCGAAGAAACTCCCAAAAGGCCTACCTCTCAAATGAGCAGTGGACCATGCCATCAAGACTATTCCAGATGCCAAGCCAGCCTTCAAGTCAATCTACTATATGTCTCTGAGAGAAATTGATGTACTCAAGAAAGAAATTGATGAACTCCTGGAACAAGGATTCATCAGACCCAGTATATTACCTTATGGTACACTAGTCCTCTTTGTTGTAAAGAAAGGAAGAGACCTGCGAATGTGCATTGATTACTGTGACCTCAATGAACAGACTATCAAGAACTGTTGCCCACTACCCAGAATCAACGAAATATTCGATAGGCTTACCAATCTACAATTTATGAGCTCTTTTGACCTGCGAAATAGTTACTGGCAAATTGCTATAAAAGAAGAAGACATTTACAAAACAGTCTTCTGAACCCGCTATGGACATTTCAAATTCCTGGTTATGCCCTTTGGCTTAACTAATGCTCCTGCAACCTTCCAGACACTGATGAATACCATTCTGTATCCATACCTGGACAAATTCATTATTATCTATATTGATGACATCCTAGTCTTCAGCAAAACCCTGGAGGAACATCTCAAACATCTTGAACTAGTACTACTGAAACTCTGAGAAAACAGACTCTTCGCAAAACTCAGCAAGTGTGAATTCCTCCTAAAAGAAATTCAGTTCCTTAGACACATTGTCACACCAAATGAAATCAAAGTAGACCCCAGCAAAATCTCTGCTATCAAAGATTGGCCCAGACCCAAGAAGCTGAAAGACCTCCAGTCATTCCTGGGATTAGCAAACTATTACAGATGATTTGTTGCCAATTTCACCAAAATCGCCACTGCCCTTATCCAAATAACCAAGTACAGCAAGAAAGAAGAACAACCCTGGACCATGAAACAAGAGAAAGACTTCAACAATCTTGCAAATTGGGGACCTGAACAAGATACTGCCTTCCAAGCACTGAAGGATGCTTTGATAACCACTCCAGTACTTCAAGCGGCAAATCCTGCCCTACCATATGAAGTTACCACTGATGCCTCTGACCTAGCTCTTGGAGCAGTACTCATGCAAGAAGGACACCCTGTGGCCTATCACTCCCATAAGTTCAATGATGCCGAAATCAACTACACAACTTACAAGAAGAAAATGTTAGCCATTGTAGACACTCTGATCAAATGGCGACCATACCTAGAAGGAGCACACTTCACTGTATTGACTGACCACAAGTCATTAGTCAACATCAAAACCCAGGCTACTCTTTTCTTGAAAACAAGCCAGATGAATGAAAGTCCTCACCAACTTTGACTATAAAATCCAGTACTGCCCTAGCAAGGAAAACATTGTTACCGATGCAATCTCCAGACCACCTATTGAAGAAGTTATCCAAACTCTCACCGTGGTTACAAACTCCATCATGGAACAAATTATCGCAGCATGTGCTAATGATAAGGAAGCTCAAGCACTCTGAGAAATCATGAATAGTGATGATGCTGACAAGCATACCTGGTGACATCTTTCTCCGCTACAATTCACGTTACACACACTTTCATAACACACTTTCAAGTCATTTATTGGAGAAAGGTACTAAGAAAATGTCAAGCAGCAAGCAAGCTGAGGTGCGTACCAGGTTGGGTAGACCTGGGGCTTTCGACTGGCAGCATGTTGGGAGGAGACATGGGCTAGGGATGGGGTCTTTCGGTGGCTCGAGTGGACTGGGCAGCTCAGGTAGTAGCGGTGGCACTGGTGGGGGGACTGGAGAGCAGTAGGAGCAGAGCTTTGTGGATACGCTGAGGAATGGAGGTTGGCCGATGGGAGCCCACAAGGGTCAGGCTGGAGGGAAGGGGAAGCAGAAGGCTGAGGATGCTGGGGGAGCTGGGCCTTCACTGGTGGGAGGTGGGGGAAGTGGAGGGACTGCTGGGGGTAGTGGCGGGACTGCTGATGGTGGCGTGATGGCGAATCTGGAAAAAAAAAGAGATGTGACAGCTGATGGCCAGGTGGGGCAGGGGTTCCCAATGTGGAAGGGGGACCTGGCAGATGGTGTAACAGGGCTGGCGGTGACCCTGTTACTCAAGAAGTCGATCTCAGAGTTTGCAGTGACCTTGTGCTTCCAGGGCTTGGCGGTGATAGCGAGGATGGTTCTGGGGCTTATTTCGAAGCAGGTGGCTGGGGTGGCTTCGGTGAAGTTCTTGAAGGGTCTGGAGGGGGTTGAGGTGGGCTTTGAGGAGGTGGGTCCACTGGATGAGGCATTGAAGACTGGCGTCGTGGTTGGGGAGGTGGTGGTCCCCATGGTGCAGTGCCTGCGATGGAACCCCAGGGTGGTGCAGCTTCTGGTAAAGGGGGTGCCCACAGTGACTAAAGAGGAGACAAGGAAGAGGGTGGAGGAGGTGATGATTGAGTATGGTGACATAGTGGACATTGGCTTTCAGGTGGGGAGGGGACTGTGATCAGGACAGGAGATGTGGATGTCAGGATTCGGCTGGCGGGAAAGGAGGCCATGGGGAAGGCAAGTGACTGGCCCTCAGTGCTGATGTGGGGGGCCTTTGTCTGCAAGGTGTTGAGGGTAAAAGGGAGTGATGAGGAGGAGGAGGACTTGTTGGAGGTGCTGGAGGAGTTGAGTGGTACTGTAGAGCGAAGGGTGGTGGCATGGAAACTGTACAAGGAGTCAATGCATCTGGAGGTTGTGGGCGGGAAGCATGTCCATATGGATAAGAAGCAGTGGGAGTGGGCCCAGGGATGCAAGAGGCAGAGAGAGCTTTTGGCGAGTATGACAGGAGGGGAAAAGAAAGCATCAGTTAGAACTGAGGAGTCTGGAGGTACAGGGACCAGTATCTGGGCTGGTAAAGGAGGAGAGAAGGTAGAGGCGAAGGAGGCAGGGGCTGGGGGGAAGATGGACAAGAACCCGTTTGCTGATGGTACCTTTGAAGTGTGGGAGCCAGAGTTGGATGCCACCCCCCCCCCACTTATCAGGAGGGGCCCAGGTGAGAAGAGAGGGCCAGTGGAGGATACACGGATGCAGGGGGCCCAGCAGGTGCGCTTTGGGGTCCCTGATGTGGGGCAAGGGGGTCAGGTGGTGGCAGTTGGTAAGGACGAGCTGGTGGATGTTCCTGAGGAAGTGTGGGATGAGGCTGCCAGTATAGGTGCTGACACTACGATACTGGATGCAGGGCGGCCAGGGACTCCAGGGGGAAAGGAGGTGGGGAACTTATTGTGGATGTGCAAGGTGATGGATAATCTTGCAGCAGATGCTTTGGGAGAAGTGGATCTGTGAGTGATGCCTGAGGAGCATTGGGCACAGATTTTGCATGGTGATGGAATGGTAGAGACACTGAAGGTGGAGATTCTGGGTATTTTCCTGGAGGAGGAAGGGTATGAGGTGGATGAGGTGAGGAAGGCAGAGCTGGGGGTGGTTGCTGGTGAGTGGGCAGCCTACTGCTGGGCAGAGCATCATGGTTTACAGCTCTGGCAGAAGGCCTGTCTGGAGTACCATGAGGAATTTGAGGAGTGTGAAGATGGGGCAATGGTAGAACTTCTGGGAGCATTGGCAGCACAGGAAGCAGAGGAGAAGGAACTAGCTGCTAAACATGAATTAGACATAGTGCAGGAGGAGCAGAGTGCAGACTTGTAGAGGATGGGACCATGATATAATATTATTCCTTATGAACAGTACAACCAACATTTTCTCATTGAATGTGAATGGATTACGGGGCACTGGGCAGTGGAGAAACATTTTTACTTGGCTCAAGGGATTGGAGGCTGATCTCTTTTTACTACAGGATGTTCGATGTGAAGATGAGGATGATCATGTCAAATGGACTAGGGAATGGGGTGGGGCTGCTGCTTGGTTTGGAAAGATAGCAATTTTGGTGAGAAAGGGTAGAGGTGACTTGGGGGGAATCAGGAACTGGGGGAATCGCTTGGTCTGGGGAGATTGGCATCAGCTGGAGTGGAAATCAGTGAAGGTGGGCTCTTGCTACTGCCCTGCGGATAGGGGTGAGAGGACTGCATGGATTAGAGGGCTACTGGAGGAGGGTATTCTCTTGGAAGAAGGGGTCGACGTACTCAGTGGGGACTTTAACATGGTTAGGGATCTGCGTCTGGACAGGACTGATGGAGGAAGGAGTGCTGGGGGTAGAAGTGGAGGTCTGGATGCATGGGAGGAGGTGGAGATATTGAGTTCCTTGGGGGATATGGGCAGAACTTGGTGGGGGGATGCCAGGGTCTACATGCACTGGGTGAATGGCTTGGGCACGAGAATTGACTGGATTCTGATGGCAGAGTGTTGGGGTTCAGATGTTTGGAGGGCATTGGAAGTAGAGTGGTGCCCATGGTCTGATCACTGGGGACTTTTGGGGCAGGGGCAGTTTGGGGGGAGTGGAGATGGACCCAGACATTGGCGTCTTAACTCCTCTCTGCTGGCTGAGAAGGGGTTGTGGGAATCATGAGTGGAGGACATTCAGGCAAAGGTTTTTAATTGGGGGTGTGAGGGTCTGCCAGTGGATGTCCACTGGATGAGATTGAAAGAGGCTGTAAGGGTTTATTGAGGAGAGGCTGGTAGGGAGGCTGGGAGGCAGAGGAGGAGGCGCACAAGGTGTGCTTCCAGCAGGCTGAGGAGATTACTAATGGATTGGGTGGATTTGCTCACTGTTGCTAGAGTGGAGGATTGGAGGATCGAGAGGGCAAAGCTGGAGATAGTAGAACTATAGCAGGTATTGAGGGAAGAGGAGGAGACTCATATGCGGGGCATGGCTGCAAGACTATGATGGCAGGGGCTTGAGGAGGGTGAGTGGCCTTCTAGGTACTTATCAAGACTTCTCAAAGCTAGGAGAGTATGACACTGGTGGGATGGGGTTCTGGATGCTGATGGGGACATACTATGTGGCACGCAATGAATCTTAGGGGAGTTGAAGGAGAGATGGCAGGGCTTGTGGAGCGAGGAAGAAGGGGGTATTGATGAAGCGGGGATTGCAGACACACTTGAAGAGTGGAGGCCTCTGCAAGTAGCTGGACTGGGTGACTTGATATTACCAGTGCAGGGAGAGGAGATCCAAAGTGTCCTGGCAGCAACTAAACTTGGGATAGCACCAGGGGAGGATGGGCTATCATGGGACTTCTGGAAGAAGATGGTGAATGTCCCTGGAGTGTTGGGTGAGATGGCTGCTCTCTGTAACCATGTTCTTCAGAGAGGTGAGTGGGTTGGAGAGCAGGATCTCGAGCTGGTATAAAGACAAGGGGAGGAGGGAAGACTGGAAGAACTGGAGGCCGATCATGCTTCTGGACATAGATAGGAAGATGGTGACTAAGGTGATTGTTGCAAGGCTGCAGAAAGTTGCCCAACAGGTGCTGGGGGAGGAGCAGTGGGGCTTTGTTGGGGGCAGACTTATAAGAGATGGGACTGCATGGGTTCATGGCATTATTGAGAGGGCCCGGGCTTGTGGCTTAGATGGAAGGTTGGTCTTTTTGGACCAGGAGAAGGCCTATAACTGTGTACGGCGGGTGTGGCTGGGCAAGGTATTGGACCGTATTGGGGTTCCCCCAGGGTTTAGGGCCTCTATATTAGGTCTGCTGGAGAGCAGTAGGACAGCTCTGACATATAATGGTCACCGTGGGAGGGCATTTTCCTTGAGAAGAGGAGTTCCTCAGGGGGACCCTCTGTCCCCTATTCTTTATACCCTTTTGCTGGAGCCATTGATGGATAGAATTTGCCAAAAGGTGGTGGGGCTCTCTATATATGGTATAGAGTAGAAGGTGGGGGCCTTTGCTAATGATATAGTGGTTGGACTTGGTTCTGTGGCAGATGTGGAGGCACTTCAGAAGACTGTGGAATGGTATGAGGCCCACTCGGGGGCAAAGCTCAACTGGCATAAGTGTGAGACAATGGTGCTAGGGAATGGGCTAGTGGGCGGGGACGTCATTGGAACAATTGTCTCTGCTGGTGAGGTGGTGCAGTATTTGGGCATCTTCCTCTCTGTATATAGCTCTGTCCTGCTAAGAGGGTGGTGGGAGAGCAGGGTGAACATTTGGGGAGAGGCCCTTCAAGGGTGGAGAGGCCGTCATATCTCTCTAGCTGGGCGGGTGTCAATTCTGAATATATATTGGTTCCCCAAGCTGTGGTATGTGGCATATCACCTCGACTTTCCAGCATGGGTGGTGAAGAAGCTGATGAAGGTGGCTAGGGATTGGATCTGGGCAAGGAGGAGATCCCAGGTTAGTTGGGATACTCTTGCGAGGCCAGTAGTAAGGGGGGGTCTTAGACTGGTGGACTTTCCTAAGAGACTGCACTGCTTACGAGCCTGGTGGTTGAAGAGGGCTGGGGAACTGTAGGGCAACAGTTGGGTACCTCTGTTGAAGAAGGTATGGGAGATATGAACATCCCCTCAAGGGTCCTCTGGGGATCTGCTCTCTTTAGTGGGGCTGAATGGCACTGGGTGGATGCGGTTCAAGGGCTTTTGGTGGGGTGTGGCTGATGGAGTACACCGAATTGGCCTGCGCTGGCAAGGCAATGAGGGGGAGGAGGTGTGGGGGCCTAATATGTGGCATTGGGATAGATTGCTCCTGGGGGGTGCTCTGCTTGCTATGTTCAATATTGGAGAAGGAGTAGAGTATCAGCAGGGGCCTGGACAGAACCTTTGGCCAAGTGGCTGGCAGGCGGCAGGGATCGGTGAGGAGTGAGACTGGGCTGGTATCTGATCCTAGAGTGCTGAGGTACGGAGGCGGCTCCCCCCCAAGTTCTGGGTGGTATGGTGGAGAATGTTGAGGAGGAATGTCATGCTGAATTTCCATACAGGGCATTTGGTAGATGGTGGACAATTTGACTGTAAGGAGTGTTACGATGTTGGGCAAGCTGGGGGCTATGTACAGACACCAGAACATTTGCTGAGAGAGTGTGAGGTTTTGGGGGAATTTTGGGCTGTAATAGGGGATAGACTGGGTGTGGGGCATAGGCTGGTAGGGGAGGGGGGGTCACTGGGAGGACTTGAGATCTCAGCTTGTGGGTGGGGTGGGGAACAGTTGGCTTACTGTAGGGTGGGTACTAGCAGTATGGGTGGGAATGGTGGGTCATTGGCTTTTTGTATTTGAGGAGGGACAGTGGTTAGAGCTGCAGGAGAAGGTGTTAAGGTGGGAGGAGCTGTTGGGAGATCTGCTGACTTGATGGTGGGTGGGTTGGGGTCCTCAGGGGGGCAGACGTCGCAGTCTGGTGGTAAAGATCTGTGAGCAGAGTGGTGGAAGGGTGGTGATGGTACTAGACAAAGTGGTCTTTCATCGGGAAGGGGTAGGGAGGGGGGGCCCCCCTAGGGGGATCGGATAAGGGGTGGAATCACTGTATTTATATGGGATA